>JBAJHX010000115.1:2019235-2037302 GCA_037176925.1 Amniataba percoides
GACTTTACCGTGACCACAGTTTAACATTTATGGACATTTAAAGGTCAGGAAACAAGTTTAAGATAACTTGAGTTAGTTCGAGTTGTTCAAGTTAAAAAATCAAAACAAATGTAAAAGTTCCCTCTGTTGGGTCATTGAACTTTCATCAGATCTCTCCTAAATGAAGTTTGTCAGCTTTAAAATAAGGCTGTTTATGATATTTTAAAGTATGTGCAGCATACTTCAGACAATCTCTTCATAAAACTGATCTCACTATGCAAATATTCACACAAAGACATCAGATGAGATAAATTAAGACACATTATTATTTTTAGAAACTTTCTTTAAACTGGCGTTTGATCATTGGTTCACGCTCTTCAAACTTCTTCAGCAGCTCGCCTGGACATCAAAAACTTTACAACTAGGAAGAAAAAAATCTAAAAATACACTCAACCTGCAGAACCTTTCGAAGAATTTGTGGACTTTAATCGTTTTCCATAAATTTTGCACTTTTCGGGCGACTGCAGTAATCCTTTTTGATGCGGCTGACAGAGCAGACGTAGCGTGGCATCGCAAATATGAAGACTTTGGTCCAAAAATGAGACGTCAACCAGCAGAACAGAAACCGACGTTTTCTCTGGTTTAAAAAGTGCAGCAGCTCCTGAGATGCTGATGAAGTTACAGTCGAGCTTACGCGAGAAGAACAGGAGGTTTTCTCTGAAATAAACCACAACAGATGAGATTTACAGACTTCACCTGTAAACTGAAGTTTGAACAGACGAACTTCTCGGCAGCAGAACGAACGTCTGACGACAAAAACACAACTGAATGATGACGTGCAGAGATTAAACACACGAGAAAAACAATAAAAAATACACACTGATGAGCAGAAATCATCCTCTTAAGGATGAAAAACAGTGTCATCTACTCACTTTAAAACTTCTCATTAAATGATGAACGTGTGAAACCCAAATCTAAACTCCTTCTAAGGGAAACTAAAATGACTAAAATGCCCTGTTGAGTTTACTCTTATAGCTGATAACACCAAAAATGTGATTGCATTGTTGTTGTAAGTTGAATTTTTACATTTTCATTGAACTCAGCAGCAGTTTTTGGACTTATTTGGTACTTAAAGTGAAAATCCGAACCATGTGTGGGCAGAAAACCACACAGTGTTTCACTTGAATTGTGACGTTTTCTGCTCACACACATTCAGAGGAAACAAACAGTCACACACACACACACACACAAAAAATCCATAAATGGCATTTTGACAAAGGCCTGAAAGTCAGAGCATTTCCAAAGAAACATCAGGCTGTGTCTCTGGGCTCAAACGCTGACGTTGAGAACACGAGGAGGAAAACTGCTGCGTGTCAAAGCTCGTCGTTCTTCGTCTGACGTAAACGCCTCCTCGGTTTAAGATTTCCTCCCACTCCGAGCAGTGACTCATCTTTCTATAGAGGCTCTTCACACTGCGACACCTAATATCTCTGGAAACAACAATACCTTCAGAAAACTGCGATATCGAACACGCTAAATGATCCGGATTTACGTGAGAAGCTTCTTATCAGATGAAAAGCGGAGCTGGTGTCGGGTCACGAACCGACCTCGTGCTGCTGTGTGTCGCGAAAAAGTTCAGGCTGAGTTCAGCTCTTCACCGAGACGATGAAAAAGAGGAATAAGCAGGTAAAAATTAAAAAACTGTGTGGGTGAGACAGAGACGGCTCGAGGGATTTTCATAAAACACCTAAAAAGAACAAAAGGAAGTAAACACAAAGTTGGTAGAAGCAGGTTAAAGCGAGCACAAGATTAATTATATTCACGCAAAAATCATTAAATAATATGAAAGAGTAAATAGTCAAATTAATTAGACTTCATTTTAAGTTTAGAGTCGATTCAAGTTTTAAGTTTCCTGCCTTCACGTTTGGTGTCCTCGTGTCATTTTTATACTGCCGCTGCTTTAATGAAGGAAAACAATGTCCAAAAGTTTTAAAAAGCCTTAATCAAGTCAAAAGTTAGGTGAGAAGAAGTCTCAGTCCTCAGAGACGGGTTCAAATGAAGAGAAGTTTTAAATCAGAGTCAGTCAAATACATACAGATGAGCTCTGAAGTCGACGTCAGCGGAGACATTTCGAAGTCAGCTCACAAGTTCAGAAGCTCAGAAATTCGGTGGGAGTGAAGAAAAACGAGCGCAGTTGAGCTGAAACTGAAGTTAAAGGTCGGGAAGGTCGAGAGGAGCAGCAGCTTATAACTGCTTTAAATCTGCAACGTTTGTCTGTCTGTGTGAAAAACTTTCACTGCTCCTTCCTGCAGCGGCTGAAAACAGCAGCATGATGAAATTCACGGCTTTCAGACAGTCAGACATTATTTCTTTAAACACTAAAAAAAGGGAAACAAACAAGCTTTTTTTCCTCCATCCTTTAGTGAAATCTTTACTGTAGCAGCAAATACACACAACAACACGCAGATGTAACATCAGGACTTGTAGCAGCATCGCAGAGGCGACTTCGACCTCGTTAAACTTACTGATGTGTGGACACAGTGAGAAGGCCACAATCTGGTTTCACCTCCCAAACTGTCACTTTTTTTTTAAACACAAAAAAATCGTAAAAGCTCAAATACAAAATAAATCTGTTTGCAAATTGGGCTTCTTTGTTTGTTTGGAAAAATATCACAGATTTACGTCCTGCAGGATGCGACAGGACATCGTGAACAAACGGAAATCAAAAGGACAAAGTCTCATAAATTAAATAAAAAATAATAAAGAAAACAAGCCCAAACCAAATTAAAAGCATAACATAAAAATTAATCAACCCAAAATATTCCTGGAATTAAAATCTGACTCTTTTTGCATTTAACATCCCAGCAAACGTTGGCACTCTTTGTCCGAAGGCAACCTCATCGAAAAACTTTGGCTTAAGCAGAGCGTCGGCCCACTAATCACCTAAGGCATTAATAAATATTGATCCGAGCAGCGAGGTTGTTCAGAGATCAACCTTATCTGGACCAGAAGTGACAGGAAAACACTGATAATGACGATTGATCTCACGCTACCTGATTGTTAGATGCTCGAGTACGCGTTAAGAGACAAGCAGATCTGAGACGGGATTAGTCGTCAGGAAGTACTCGAGGAAGTCACGCTGTTTAGTACTTGAGTGTTATGAATGCAAAGTGCAAGTTCAAGGATAATAGGTTTAGCGTTTTTCAGCTTTTCTTTCCTTTTTTTCATTTTTTCTTCATCATAAAGACACATTTTGTTCAACATCTGTCCCCTGATGAGGCTTCACAGTAAAAGCAGAGGTGATTTTTCACAGGACAGAAGACGCTGAGATTTAAATGGGATTAAATTTAGTTTAAAAAGTGACATTTTATTACGTGCATGATGCTAATTCTTGTTTCAGCAGCATTTAAAGACAATATTTCAAAGTGAGGAGGATCCTTGCTAACCATTAAAATATTGTCATTTAAATGCAGCTGAAACAACATTTATGTGGATCGTCGTCATTTAAACTCTCCGGTTTTAACGTCTTCTGTCCTGCAAATCAACAAACCAGCGCTCATTGAAACATTTCCCACCTTTGATTTTGCACCTCACTGATAAATCTACCTGCATCCCTCATTTCTTCACCATCTCCACCATCTGTGAGCATCACGCCGGTTTAATCCAGCCGTGACACCAAAGAGAGCGACGAGCAGGATTTTCCCGGCTTCTTGCACACGTGTCCCGTTTCTTCTTCGTCCTCGACCTTCACGGCTCCGCCTGTGGCTGCGGCCATTTTGTGTCCCTGTTTGTAAACGTTTGAGGATTCAAAATAGTCTGAACTAGTTTTGGATCACAACCGCTGCTAGAAGCCGTCGTCGTAATCTCCATCACAGCCGTAATCTGCAGGGTGAGACACAGAGGAGGGATTAGACGCTTTATTCACTGTAAGATTTTTCTCTGAGGTCTATTTTATGCAACTTTATACGTCTTCTCCACTACAAATATGTGAAATTTGTACTTATGTGCAGTCTTTTAGAAAAGGTACTTACTTATTATTCCATCATTATGCTTTTAATTCATTTCTCAGACACATTAAAGCACTTTGCATTGCTTCTATTTTTTAAATAAATAAATCTCAGCCTAAAACCAATGGTTGTTCATTGTTTGTCTATTTCATTTGTAAGTGATAAAACATTTTTAAAATCCACTTTCAAAAGTCTCACAATCCAGAGAGCAATACAGTGAATCTTCACGAGTAGACGAGTAAAAATATTTCAAAATACTCCATCCTTCAAAAAACTCCATCAGAGAAAACGTAGGTGACAAAAGTGACAAAGAACCAAAAACTCAGTGTCCTCGAGACAAAGAGTTGCTGGAGAGACATAAACATCAGTTTCCACGGTGACGGCGCGTCACTTCGCTCTGCAGACGAGCAGCTCAGCCGTCCATCAGCTGTCCGACTTCGGTTTCATCGAGTTTCTGCCGGCTCCAGAGGTGCTGCTCGGAGGCCGACCCTGACCTTTGACCTCACCGCGGAGAGGGCGGCAGCATAAACAAAGAGCTTCCCTACAGGAATCAATTAAACAGCTCAGGACTTTTTTATTGCTGCAGAGTCAGGGACCTTAAAGTTTGACAGCCAGAGACGTAAAGCGAAGAAATGTAATCTTAGCGAGGCCTCATTAAAACATACCAGGAGTCTGAGCGAAACAGAGCCGTGACCCGGAGACCAGATTCATTAAAGAGGTGATTCGAACTATTTCACAGTCCAGACGCTCGGAGTCCGGCTGCGAGGTGACAGTCAGAAGACTTGTTTTCTTTATTCTAAAGAAACCGGAGCGCCGTGAGAGCCAACGAATCACTGATCCACTCGTTTTGTTTTAATGTTGTGCTGCAATTTTATCTCGCTTAAACAAACAGAACAAATTGACAATCAGTTTGTTAATCAACAGAAAAATTAATCTTTGAATGATTTTTTATAGTTGATTAATTTCATCCAGCATTTAACCAACCAGCCAATCAAAGATTTGCAGTTAATTATGCTCTAAAGTCTACATATTCTCCCATTCACATCTAAATTTTCATTCATTCATTCTCATTTTAATCTCTGTCCTCTTTTTCTGCACTAACTCTTTATTTGTTTCGCACCGTGGTTAGAATATAAATAAATTGACTCCACATGGAGCTTTTTGGGAATATTTGAACTAATCAGCCAAAAGAAATCAACAACATAACAGATTATAATGAAAATAATCACAGTTTGCAGCCTTGACAGACGCTGATTTGAAGATAATGTGAGTGAAGTTGATTTTTTGGTGGAAAATGTGTTGATTTTTGGATGGATCAGTGTATTTTCTATGAAAGAAAAAAAAAAAGTGAAACCTCAAGATATAAATGTGATGTTTGCGATCAGGGAGACATTTAAGTGTCACTGTATGTTGAAGATATTTCACGTTTTGTGGGACTGAAAAACTGGAACATTTGATCACCTGATTACTTTGGTCTGAAAATAATATTTAACATCAAACATCAGCATCTCATCCTGCAGGTTAAATAAAATGCTTTGAAACTCACCGTTGCTGCCCATCAGGTCCATGGCGCTGAGACAAACCTCCTCTTCCTCCTCATCTTCCTCGTCAGCGGCTGCATCATCGTAGACGACCGGCCCGCTCTCCACCACCACGGCTCCGCAGGCGGGGGCTCCCGCGGGCACCGGCAGGGGGTTGGAGTTCGCAATCTGTGCAAACAGGAAATATTGTCGGTGGAGAGCAGGCGTGCATCGTTCGGTATTTTTAATATTTTCTCTGCGTGACACACGAGTTTCCCCGGGGAAATCTAAAAACTAGATCTGATCTCAGATGTCCCACTTCCTTTAAAATGATAAGAATAATAAACATAGTGTGGCGTGGTGGCGGTGCGAGCTGGAGGGCAGGTACAGCAGATATTTCATCAACACATGCGACTAAATCCGGCATCAGAGCGTGACCACAACCTTTATTATCTTTCATTTCATTAACATCTCATTTCTGAAAATCTGCATCGTCAACAGAGTAGTTCACATCGTGTAACAGGGTCAGACATTAACCAGAGCCTCGGGGCAAAAACGCCCTTCAGAGTTCACAGAAAGCCTGTGAAATTAAAATCGAAGGTGTGAGCGTGAGCGTGGGGAAAAAGTAATTAGAGCGCCCTTTTTTCATTCACATTGTCTTAGTTGAGCTGTCAAATGTTCACACACGACTGTGATTCAAGTTTGAACCAGGAGAGTTTCCAGTTGCATGCTGGGAGACAAAACTGAACGGGAGGAAAATGTCGACAGCAGTAAGAGAAAATAAATAAGTGAGATAATAAAAAGTCGACCCCGCGGTGGAGGCTGGAGAGGACAGAGAGGCGACCGTTTTCCAGCAGCGGAAAGGACGATAAAACAAATGTGGGAGGTTCAAATTCAGAGCTGAGCTGCGAGTTTGGATTTTCCATTTCATGTGTTTTTATTTTTAAACCAAAGAGACGAACGGACACTAAAGCTGCGTTCAGGTGATCAGAAATTTGCTCTTTGCTCACTGTGAGTTAGTGTGAGGCAGGAGAGCTGGGATACGACGTGAAAAAGTGCAAAGAAGTTATTCGCTGTTTTTAGCCAACAGCAGCAGCTTTGTGCTCAAACATCCACGTTTACGACGCATTCGAGTTTATTTCACAACAAGTTCCTGCCAACTGCCTTTCAGATGAGACGGACATGAAGAAAAAAGTTGTTGCATGAAAAGTTGTTGCGCAAAATGAGTTTTTCCCTCCATCCTCTGCTCACGTGTCACTTCCTTATCTCACGTGTCACACTATGAAAGGTCAGAGGTGAAAGTCGAGGCAGCGCAGGTGAATAAATTTTACTCTTTATCACAACTTAAAGCTCAAAAACACAGAAAAGCAGCCACGTCGACTGTATACGGACTCTGTGAATATCAATAAATCCTCTGCAGCACGCTCGCTCACTTCACCTGCTGACGGCTGATTCAGAGCCGCGTTTAGAAAACTGTGCTGCTGGAGGACAAAGAAAATTTCCCCTCGGAAAACGCTCTGATCTCATTCTGAAGGACGACTTCTCAACTTCAATCTGAGCTTTATTTATTTTGCTTTGTGATGAACTGTACAGATATCGAAAGCCAAACAGTTTTCACACCGGGGAGGACTCGTGTGCTCCGTTTGTTTCTTCTTATCCGCCTGCCTGAAGACACAGACTCTAATAAAAGATAGAAAACCAGACTTGTCTTTTTTTGTCTAAATGCTGCAGATTTTTCAATTTTTAGAATAATACGTGTTTTTTTCTGCAGCGACTGAAATGAAAGCTGCGTGTTATCACTCTGCTTTCAGCTCGGGCTAATTATAAAGCTGGAGGAGAAGCAGGTGGAGGGTCCGCGGTGTGACGGAGAGATATTTCTGTTCAACAGCCTGTTGGAGTCCCTGCTGGGTCCCTCCCTCCTCCTGCCATCTCTCCCTCCAATTTCCCTGTCATTTCCTCCTTCTTCCTTTCCTGCCTCCTCTCTTTTTTACTTCACATTTCCTCAGTTTCACCACTTTTTTTATTCTCCAAACATCCTTCATCCCTTCATCGTTCTCTCCATCACATCAGCTCTCTTTTCTGACCTCGTTCCTGCACTTATTCTTCTTTTCCCACCCTCAAATTTTGATAAATAAATCAAATGATGACAGCTGGAAAAGCAGAAAACCTCTCACACACGTAAGAGTCGGACACCTCATTAACAATGCAGTTTATATTTTAAAAAAGAATTAAGAAACAGCACAAACTCGGCGCTCCACACTAAGGTGAGAGCAGTTAGAGCGGGTCAGGACGGCGGCTCAGCGAGACGAGATGAAGGACAAAAAGATGCTGTTGT
This sequence comes from Amniataba percoides, assembly GCA_037176925.1. Taxonomy (NCBI): domain Eukaryota; kingdom Metazoa; phylum Chordata; class Actinopteri; order Centrarchiformes; family Terapontidae; genus Amniataba; species Amniataba percoides. Next base: position 2,027,077 of record JBAJHX010000115.1, read on the forward strand.
GTTGTCAGTAGATTTCCAGCGAGACGATGCTGCATTACAAACATCCTGCTTCGCTCAGACTGCGGAGTATTTACGCTCTCAGCCCACTTTGTCTCGGCGCTTTAACGAGAGAGGGAGCTCGTTAGGGAGCGAGGCGGCAACTCGACCCAACTGCAGGAAACAAGCGCTCAGAGTGGAGGGTTTTTTTTTTATAATGGCGGCGAGGATGTTGACATCTGATCGCCTGCTGTTACTCATGCATGGAACAACTGGCAGAGCAAAATGAACTGGGAGCAAACCGCAGGCTGGAATTAATGCCCCGTTTCAGACATTTCTCTAAGTGTTTTAAATGGCACGACAACCAGAGTGCATCAATTACAGAAAACTGCCAGTTAAGTCACGGTTCGATGTCACCCGAAATGATGACTTTTTTTCCAGATATAAATCACAAGTGGCTCTTTTTTTGTGTGTGTGTGTTTGTACGCCCCCCCGACATGATTAATGTTGTTAACGGCTTCAGTGGATTCATCTGCGTTAAAACAATTTCTACGACGTGACTCAAACTGAAGCCAAAACAAATACGAGCTTCAATAAAAGTGTTTTTAAAAATCAAGAATCCACATTCAAAGAAAAAATCAACCTGCAGTCAATCAACGTTTTGTGACGATGGTAAAAGTTTTGTTTGGAAGTAAAGTTTGAGACAGAGAAGTCAGATGAACGGACAAATCTGAAAACACAGCAGTTCATCATTTCTTATCAACAATAAGACGACTGTAAAAGCAGCCAACCGTCACCTGAAGAACAAATCAAGAATTAAAGCTCTTCTGTCTCAGATGGAGTCAGAAAAATCTGATTCAGATCCTCATGAAGACCAGGAGAGACCACATGAGTCCACAATCATCTGCTTTTACAGCTGCTGCTGGTTTGGTGTGTCTCTGATCTGCTGCTCCATCATCTCTTGAATCAGGGATTATCACTTCAAATTTGGGATTATTTCTTCATATTCTGCACTGTAGCTGCAGTCGGGTTTATTTTTTACATCTTATTCAGTTCTATTGTATTTTAGCTCAATCTAATCTTCTGCTTTACTTTGTTTGTGTGCTTTTTTTATGTTCGTCTTTTGTCCCCTTGTGTTTGTTTCAGGTTGCATCTTAACGCCTTGATGTCTCACATAAAGCTCTGTGTTCTTTGTGTTGAAGGTGCTGTATGAATAAACGCAGCTCGAACCTCGAGGTCTCTGAGATCTTCTGTGAGGCTCGTTTGTTCTCACGCTGCCGAACGACGTGAGCTCGTTCGGCCTCTCAGAGAAGTTCTTCTTTATCAGGTGAACGTGGAGGTCAGAGTGTCTCCGCGGGCCGAGCCGAGAGCGCCACACGTCACGTGCTTCACCGCCGGCCCGACAGCTTCTCCGAGAGCCCGACTTCAAATAGACTCGGCCATCGACTGCAGAGACGATTGCTTGCGTAAGCAGACTATAGCTGCAACGGCAGCTCCTCTCCCCTGACCTCATCACCCTTTTCACATTTGTAAGCCTCTCAGAAATCCCCACGTCTCCGCCTGACTGACGCTCGGTCTGAATGTGGTTCGGGGAGACGGAGACGAGGGGAGAGGGCAGCGGGAACAGCTGGGCCCGATTCAATTGGCAGAAACCGACTTGTTACTCCTCCTCTGTGTCGTACAGCGATCATTTCCTCCCTCCGCTTGTTTGAAAATGTACAGACTAATTGCTGGGTCACTGACGAGGGTGAAGGAAATCACTTTTGTTGAGCGCCGCACAGAAAAGATGTTGGCGAGCGGCACCCAAAGCACAAACATCTCTTTTCAATCTGGTCCTGTCGCTGCAATGAAACGGCGGCGTTACATAACAGGAGCCGCGAGCGAGGAGCGGCCTCAGCCAATGGCGACGGCCGTTCGCTTCCAGTTCCCAGGGGGAGGCGAGGGGGTTGCTAAGTAACAAGCCTTGTTGACCCGGCCCCTCGTGGCAATGTTTTCTTCCTGGTTGACAGAGCCTGAGCTCCCTGAGCTCCACCATTCAGAGCTGCCAACAGCACATGATGGGAGGGAGACAAAGAGAGCAGGAGGAGGAGGAGAGATGGAGGGATGGGAAGGAATGTGGAGGAGGAGAGGAAAGAAAAGGAGAGTGACGGGAAAGAGAGAGCAGCAGCAGAGCGAAGCATTCACAGGAAGAGATGAGGAGGAGAGATTCGGAGGAGTCGAGGGAATGAAGCATGAAGTGAAGTGATGAGAAAAGAAGGGAAAGAGTGGGAGATTTCAAAATAAAAGAGAAAAGGAGAGCAGCAGCAGGACGGAGCTGGAGGAGGAATGTGGGAGAGGAACAGTGAAGGTGTTCTTTCAGCAAAATCCCTCATTTCCTCGACTCAGAAACACATTTGTCTCCTGGATAATTCAACACGGTGGAGGAGAAGAGGAAGAAGCAGGATTCATATTAAACAGCTTTTAACAGAAAATATCCTACACACACACACGATGAACAGTCATCAAAAACATAATAAACTGATGGATGTTTCACCTTTTTTTACAGTTCTGTTGCTGCAATGATAAATCCACAAACATCTGATCCATTAAATTTATTTCACTTTAATTCATCTCCATTGATTCATTATCTTCTGTCAAAAACATGCACGCTCCTGAGCATCACGCCGACAGTAGATTGGTCTGCACTCTTACATTACAGCCTTCAGAGTTAATTCTTTCAAGAGATCAGTTTTTCCCCTCAGTTGGGTTCAGCGGGAGGTTTGAAAAACTACGCCTGCCGTCAGCCTCGGCTCCTGTTTCTATGGAAATGAGGCTAGTCGGACGTGAAAGTGCTTTGTTGTCAAAACAGGGGACAAAACACATTTCATGGATGGATCACGAAACCAAATTTGAAGCTTTCCAACTGGATGTTTCTCGTTGAAATGTACCTTGGGAGTTGAATCTCTTTTTTTTTTTTTTCTACCACAATGTCCATTAAAGATCTGAAGCGCTTCGTCTGTCAGTCACTTAATGTGCAAAAAAATGAGCAGCACTTCCCAACTTTGGACTTCTAAATTAACTTTTGCTTTTTTATGGAGGAACACGGAAGAAATAGTGACAATAAAAAAAGTCAATCATGAGAAATGACACAGATCAGCAGAGGCAGGAAGAGGATGGTTAGAAATGTGTAAAATGAGATAAGAATGATAAAAAAAGAGTATGAAGTCCAGAAATCCAAATTTAAGACTTTGAAGATGGTGTAAAGCTACCTGTGATTGAATGTGAGTCCAATTTAAAATCAAATTAAGACACAGAGTTGGAGGAAGCGGCCTATTTCTCCCTGAAGATTGCTGGAGAGAGCTGCGAAGCTATAAATGTGCAGAATGAGGACATCTGGAAATTAACTGTTCAAAGACGTGAAGTCTAACTGGGTTTGTGAAGCGGACAGGACGCACGTCGCACCGCTAACCTTGTTCTTTGTGGATCTATCTGCGAGCAGGCGACCGGCCAACAGAAGCCGGGCGGTAAAAAAAGTTATCTAACAGTGCTGTTTAAGACGTTTTTATGTTCACGTTTAAGGTCATATTTATTTTAAGGGCCTGTCAGAGTTTTTTAAGGGGCAGTGACGGAGGAGGAGGAGTAATAAGCAGGAAGGGCAAATAAAGACAAAAGTGAGGCTGAGTGGAAATTTATTTCTCCCCTCCGCTCTGCAGGAGATCTGTGCAATCAGCAATCAGCTTTTAATGGCCGAGCAGGAGAGACTGACGGGGAATTACAGTTCTGAGCAGACTGAAAACCTTTTTTACGTGTTATATATGTTTTAAAATGATTCAAAGCTCAACCTGGCTGATTTTAATTACTGTCAACAAACAAGGGATGAATCTATCTGTACTGTGCATACAAGACAAATGAAAGGAAATACCAAAATAAAAGTCTCAGTTAGTTGTTGGGTGTTTTAATGGAAGGATGGATGCCATTTTTTAAAACTTTAAGAACCCAACTAGCTAAAGGACTAGAATGACTTTTCTCAAATTTACTTGATTTTCTAACCTCAAATTATCACCTAGACTTTTAAATTGATAACTGCTTTAACTTCTCTGCTCCCAAACAGCCTGAAACGAAGTGGAAAAACTGCACTAAAGGAAACCGGCTGGAATAAAATATTGTCGGAGGCGGACAGAGATATATTACAAACTACTGTTAAGAACACAAAAGATTAATTTACGAGAAAAACCGAGACCAAGAAAAGAAAGAAGAACAGTCTGCTGAAGTCCGATGTATGGAGATTAATGAAACAACGTGACCGTGCATTAAAAGTGCCTCTTAAATCTAAACTAGAAGAGGACAAACGTGCATTTATCATATATGGAAACAAGGTCATAAATAAACTGAGAGAGGCCAAAGAAAACTTTTTCATAAATATTATTAGTGAGGCGATGCAAACTAAAAAAGGTCAGGAAAGTCAGAATGGAACAGGATGGAGATCTGACTGATATTTATAGGTTAGCTGAGACCTTCAGAACACACACACACACACACACACACACACACACACACACACAAACACAAAAACACACACACACTCTGTCCTGCTGCCCCAAATACTCCAAATGTGGATTCATCCACAAAAAAAAATCCCCACAAACTCCCCATTTCCTCCTGTTTGAGCAGCATTTCCTGAAAAACGACACTGAGCAGCTGTTTCATGAAATTACTGAACTTTACTAATTAAAACGATTAAACGATGCATTCATGACCTTTTTTTGTTTGTTTTTTTAATATTTAAGGGGAATTAAGGAGCTGTGAGCCGCAGACGGGGCAGGAAAGTCCAATATTTCAGAGACGAATACTTTTAGTCTTTTTGTGGGATTTGTTGATTCTAAGACACATGAAGAATAATCCCAGCCTTATTCTTTAAGACTTTAGGGATTATGTGCTCATTATGGGCTGTGATCATCACCATGAATTCTCAAATAATGGTCTTTCTTTTTGCAGCTTTTATGTGAGACAGTCCTCTTGATTTATGTAGCAATGGTGACGTGCTGTTTCTACATATATATGAAGTGTTTATTGATAAAATAACCAGAGAGGAATGTTGATTTTTGGCTTATCTGGTGAATGAAACAGCTGAAAAGTTACTGTTTGCAGTAGTGTAACAATAATAGAGATATTAAAAGGTAATATATCACATAAATAAAATACTGCAAACTTCTGTGATTTATAAAACCACACTGGAAGTGTATTTTAGTGAAAAGTCTTTTGCACATTTGCTGCTTTTTTTAAGGTTTAATTTGTCCACAGAGGCTGAACAGTAAATGCTTCGGTGTCACCAAACACCCAAATGAGATGAATTATTATTTGTTGACTTTAGAAACTGGAAACTGCTTTAAACACCCCGTTTCTGGTAAATAACAGTAGTGTGTGTGTGTATGTGTGTGTGTGTTTTAAAGAGAGCGAGACAGATAAGAACGAATAACTGAGTGAGTGTTTTAAAGAGGAAAAAGCGAAGGAGGGGAACTTATCTGTCCGAGTGATTGACCGGGTGAGTCAGTTTTTCGTGCGTGTGTGTGTCTGTGTGTGTGTGTGTGTGTGTGTGTGTGTACATCTGTTAAGTGCAGGAGGGCGAAGCAGAGTCTAAGTGAGCGAGCGGGAAGCGAAGGGCGGGCGAGCGACGGAGACGAAGAGCAGATGTGTCGAGATGGACGGCGGCTCACCTGCTCCACGGCGAGCTTCTTGCTGGGCTGCCCGGAGATGAACGGCTGCAACCTGCAACACAAAAAAACAAACTTTACACCTTCTGAAGTTTGTCCACATCTTCACATGTTTATTTTAAGTTTCATGCTGCATTTTAAATTCACAAGCAAGAAAACTGAACAAGTAAAAAGACAAGAACCAAAGGTGCTTTACGGGTAAAACAGAAAGGAAGCTGCACCACAACATCTCTTCAGTGTCATGTCTCTTTTATCAGTGCAACAATTTAAATGCCACAAACAATATGAATATTTGTCATCAACGATTGTAGGAGTGGTCAATATAAAAAAATAGTCTGTGTGTGTGAGACGGATCCAACATTAGTGCTGATCCTCCAAAGACAGCTGGATATTTGGCAGAAACAGCGATCGCAGTCACACAAACTCAATCAGGAAAAAAAGACAGAAATCCAAGCAGGAAGCTGTTCTGAGAATAATTTTATATATTATCTATTTCACTCCGAACAGATGAAACATTAACAAAGGAAACCCCTCCTCGTGTGAAATAACGGCGAGCTTCACGACCTTAAAGTCACGCGTCTGTGGAAAATGAAAACCGTTCTTCACGTTGAGGTAGAGTCTGAAATGCCAGCGAGTCCACAACACAATGAAATGTGCAGATTTTATGAAGCTCCCAAAGCCTGAAAGTAATGATATTCATTTCCAGACATTAGAAGACAATAAAAATGTTTCACTCTGCGGACCCTTCAGATTACATTTCATTGTGAGGACGCCGCCTTTTTTTGCTCAGCTTCGCTTCTCATTTGCGGCGGCTCTGTGTTTGTCGCCTGAAGCCGGCCGCGCAGGACAAGACTTACAAGACTTGACACTGAAACGCAGAGTCTCGTAATCTTAATGAAATCCTTCGGCTCCGCTGTGTCAACAATAAAATCCTGTAATAATGAATGTGATTACATGAATTTCTGATGAGATGGAAAGTGAGCAGTGTTTGAAAAGAAGCACCCGAAAGAGGCTGGATGTTTTTAGGCCAAAATGTTTATTAGTATGTACTAATACATATTTCATACTGCGTGTACAGCAGATACATCTTCATTCTTCACAATGAAAATCTACCAGAGCGTCAGATAAATGTTCAGATTTTTCAGTCGTAACCAAAGTGGTGGCTCTTCTTTTATCACCTAATTCATTTCCATACAGTCCGTTAGTTTAAACAGGGACAGACGTTAATAATGACAAAAAGAAATGCAAGTGTTGCAGCTTCAGGGAGCGAAAAGGGGAAAAACATAACAATTAATAATCATCGTAATTTTAATAGTCGTTGCTTTACTGCTGACTGCTGCCATCTGAGCGCCCAGCTGGATAAAATATATTAACATCCTGCGAGGGCTCCCAGCAAACTGTACGAAAGCATTTATATGCATTTATGTTCATTACTCTCTTTATTACAGGATCTGCTGTTGACACAATAAAGGTTCAGGACTTCATTTCCATTACGCGCCTCGTCTTTGAGTCTCTCTCGGCTTCAGGCGTCCACCAGGAAAAATAAAACGTGCGTGAAAGTGAAATTAGTTCAAACTGTGACTGACTGACGGGCCGACCGACCGACCGTCTGTGAGCACAATCTCTTCCTCGACGGTCGCAGAGATAATCTGCGATGAACGCACCACCGGCATAATTCCTGAGCAGCCGTCGCACCGTCCCACTGGCTGGAATTAGCATCGTTCCCGGAGGCTCGCCGCCCCCTTTCCCTGCCCACCCGGCCCGGCGCTGAGCCTCCCTGGAGGCTTACAGTAAGTGCTCAACTCTCGCTGATAAGAGAGGGAGCACCAGTGAGCTTTTAATTAATCTGCTTTAACCAGGGGAAAGGAAGGAAAAGGGGGGGAGAGAGGGGTGACGGGTAACAGCGAATGTGGCATCTTCACCCCCCGACACTTTACCCCCCCGATCCTTTCTCAAAGCTCATTAGAAAAATCGCAGCCAGGCCGGCGAATCGCTCCCCGCTGAGAGAGCTATTCAGGGCCCCCGTACATGTGCTAGACTCTGCTCGCTCCCCCGGGCCCTGACCCGGACAGGAGGGGGGGGGGCGAGGGAGGGAGGGAGGCAAGAAACCAGGCAGAGAGGTGGGAAAGGGGTGGAGAGGAGACGGAGGGCGAGAGGAGGATTTGAGCAAGAAGATGGTACCAAGAAAAGAAGGAGGAGACAAAGAGTGGGTGAAAAGGAAAAACAGGAAATGAGGGAGGTGTGGTAGGAAGTAGTTTGTGGATAAAATCCCATCCGGAGATGTGTCACCCCGATCACACGCGGATCAATAATCAACGCCACACAACTAATTCACCTTCTGAAAGTCGTGGAGGTTCAATATTGACCGAGCTGAAAAGAATTAACGCTCAACAGTTCATCAGTCTGCAGATTGATAGAAAGAGAGATTGTTTCGGCGTTTAAGTCATTTATCATGTGAAACTTATCGTCACTTATTGATGATTTGACAAAAGAAGAAATCTGATTATCACATATTTTATAAATCAACTCTGATACTTAAGATCATGAAAAGAAACGAGCTCTAAATTTAATGTTCTCGTAGAAATGAGTTTGGCCTTTGTGGCGCTCACGTTTATTAATCACCAATACGTCGTTATAGTCGTAAAAAGGACAAATGGGCTGCGTTTTCAGATGAATCATTACTAAACGGGTCAGCCTTACGCAGAGCGGCCTCATTAACTGCAGCCGAGGGGGGGGTCAGAGGTCAGGACGACAGGGAGCATCAGCGAGCCTCCAACGATCGTCATGGAGATAAATGATGATTAAAAGAGTGAAATAAGAAGCCGCGTCGGTGCTGCGATGGAGGTCAGACTGGAGACTGATCAACAGAACAATTTTTTTGTTTCCCTGAAGATGAAGTTTACAACTTTTCCTCCAGTGCCACAGCGAGGTTGATCTCTTTGGTTTTAGAGTGAAATGTCTGCAGGACTTTTGGATGGATTAGCATGAAATGTGGCTCACACTTTCAGCCGTAATAACTCTTCTCTTTTCATCTCACAGCATCATGAGGTCAAAAGTTTACGTGGTTTATTTCCAAACAACTTAAAAACTAACGACTTCCCAGCAGCCTCTGCTTCACTTTGTGTTTCTCCCAAATGCTGCCGTGCTTACAGGCTAAATTAAGAGGAACATGATAAGCATCATAGAAATATTTTAAAGCTCTACCCAAGGTGTGGCTCACACTGCCAGCACAAACACCAACACGTTCAGTCACATCCAGAGGCCGTTTGCAGTTTAAATCAGATGATGGATTTCCATTTCTCATGAAATCTGAACAGCGTGCTCGGTTACTGACACCTCCATCTTTACCAGAACAGCACATGCAGGCGGGCTGATGACGCCTGACACACAAACCCAATCTGATCACATGCAAATAACAAATAACAGTGCAGACAGTTCATCTGATTTGAGAAAAAAAATCTGATTAATCTGCCGCACAGAGCTGCAGACTCTCCGCTTCACCATCATGTAAGTGTTCATCATGTGGACGGCGTGACATCTGGTCACAGTAAATCCAGATCACCAGAATGAAGGACTGATGGAGCCTCAAGAGGCTCTTCAGCTCTTCATGTCGGGTTCTGACGTCACAGATAATCACCTTCGCCCGTTTCCTTTGTGAATCTAAAGTTTAAAAACCTGTTTCCAGAATAAAGTCCTGGTTCTTCAGGATATTCCACCGTCATCTTGCCAAGTCTTTTAAAATGAAACTAAGTCTGCAGCTGAACAGAAGCTGCAACGAGCCAAAACTCAAACTTGCAGAGTTTTACAAATATTTTCATTTCTAATTCTCCCTGGAGTCTTTTCTGCTGAGAGTATCTTATGAAACCAGTAGCTGCTCTCTCTCTCTCTCTCACAGTCTCTCTCTCATTACATTCGCTCCTCTCATGATTTCATTTCCAGTATTAGAGCTGTTTTCATTTTAATAGAAACCTCCCCGTCATTTTATAGATCGTTTAATCGTCGTGCAGCGTGTGGCGTCTGCTCTCATTTTCATCCTCTGCTGCGTTTGCGTCTTGACATTTAGCTGTTGTTTTGCTCGTTAGCGTCGAGGTGAGACGTTTCTACAAGCCTCTCCTTGTTTTTAATCTCGCTCGCCGATGATTGCATCTGTTTGTTTCTGTTGTTGTTGCTTTTTAAATCGACTTGTTTCCAATCACCGCCTCTGTGTTCCAGCTCTGCACGACTACACCGAAACAAACCGAAGCGAGGGAATAATTTCATTATTCAAACAATAATAATCCAATCAATAACATAACGGGAAGGAAGGATGAGACGGAGAGAAGGAGGAATAATCTGCGAACTGAGGGCTGAATTAAATTAGTTCTGCGATGAGCTCGGATGTAAATAAATGATGATAATAATCTGAGCTTCCAACTCGATTTTCCAGCTGGGGACCGAGTCCTCCGAGGCACACACACACACACACACTGCAACACACACTGCAACACACACTGCAACACACACTGCAACACACACACACACAGCCTCCTTCAGCTCTTCAGCACAATCAAATCAGGCATA
>JBAJHX010000115.1:2038767-2050787 GCA_037176925.1 Amniataba percoides
TGTGTGTGTGTGTGTGTGTGTGTTGATCAGTTTGATTGGTATAAATGTCAAATCAGCTGTTTAAATGACTTATTTTGACTCCAACAATGTGTCACTTTACTGGCTCTAGTTTCCGTCACTTTGGGGACTTCCATCACTTTCTCCCTGTGCTGATGAGCTGACACACACACACACACACAGCCATATTTAATAACCCACTAACCCGTCCGTGGCTGTTTGATGGGAGCTGTGACATTTCTCCAGATGGACGGGATTTCTGGGTCATTTAGCGCCCGGCTGCGCTCTGCGGCGCCGGGTCGTCCTTCGCAGATATTTTGGGGACCGTGACTGGTCTTGTGAACTGAGATTAGACGTTCACTGAGACGAGGCGGCTCTAAGCGGCGGAGGGCTAAACATTCACACACACACACACACACACACACACACACACACACACACACACACACACTTAGACATTAATGTGAGACAGTGAGACAAGAAAGACAAGCAGCGCAGCTTTTGGAGGGAAGGAGGTTGAATGACACAGTGTCATGAAGTGTGTGTGTGTGTGTGTGTGTGTCGTCAGAGGCTGGTGGCGTGACCAGAGGGGAGGATCACAGTGTTACACACCACTAATCACACAAATGGAGAAGATCACACGCTATTAACACACACCTACACACACACACACACACACACACACACACACACACACACACACACACACACACAGACACACATCAGAGCCATGAAGTCTGAGAGATCAAAGGGTTAAAAAGGAGTATGATGTTTCTCTCACACACACACACACACACACACACACACACACACACAGGCGTGTACTACAAAGCCAGACCTCGTGGCGACAAAGTCACACTCAGTTTTCTAAAATAAACTCGAAAAATTTCGATCTTTGTACTTAAATGATTTGACACGATGAATTACGAACATAAAGATTTTCTCCTCTCACAGTTTTTTCACACGTGAACTTCGACGTGTCTGAACCTCAAACAGCAGAATCGCCTCCTCTGTTATTTAGCTGCAAAGTGCAAAAGGTAAGAAAAACTGAGTGTCCTTAAATGAAGGTCTCAGAAATGAATAAATGAATAAAGTTAAAGTGCTGGAAAACAAAAACAAGTACCAGAAACTCGAACTAATTGCAGGCTTTGATGTCTGCTACTTCATAAGACATAATTGGGAAAAGAAAGCTGTCAACTCTTTTTGTTTTTCTCTTTAAAGAACAATAAACTGCATTATATCTCCACATTTGACACAGAAAGTTCTTTGAAGCTGATGAAAATGTTGAAGGTTGTCGAGCTGGACTTTCTTTAAGAGGGAAACCAAACTAACTTTCTTTTGCACATTTTATACAGCGTGAAAACGGAGCTGTGCACGTGGCTGAAAAAGTGACAGAAAAAGTGAACAGGACAATAAATAAGAAAAGTAGGTTGAAAAAGTAAAGAAAAAAACATAAAAGTAAATTCAAACAATCTAAAACGATCAAAAAGGAGAATAAAACAATGAAAAAAGAAAATTGTTCAGGGGCTGTAAAATACTCAGAAAGTCAAACTGAGAGGGGAAGTTTTATATTTTTGTTTTAACAGATTCAGACTATATAGCCAAAAGTTTGTGGATGTGTACGTCTGAACGAAGCATCGAGTGAAAAACAGACCAAACGTTATGGAAAAATGCAGCGAAGCAGCTTAATGAATCCAAACAGAGGCTGTAATTCATCATTTCTCCCGACGGAGGTTCACACGGCTGCTCCACAGCGGCGTGGAAATGGTGGTTATCACGAGCAGCGCTTCCCACGAGCATCTGTTAAGTGCTGCTGTTAAAAAAAAAAACGCAGCAGACTAAAACATCTCTTTAAGGCAACGCAGAAACGAAACTGTCTTTTTTTCAGGGTCGTCTACAGCTGCAACATACGAGTCAAATCGCAGGTTTTATCCACGTTTTTATTCCCTAAAAAGCCTCTTCTGTAATCCATCCAACCTGCAGGTCAACATTATCAATTAACCACCCTGATATGCAAACTTAAAAACACGATATGGTCAGAGGTCAGGCCATCCAAAGAGAAAGGAAGTTGTTGGACTTTATTGGAGCGAAAACGGCATTTTTTTCTCAGGAAAGTGACAGAAGTGTGAAATATCAAGGTTAGTTTGAGTGTGAAGAGATCAGATGGTGCAAAATGCTGCAGAGGTTCATAACGAAATAAGTGAAAACTGCAATATTTGTCCTGACGATCAGCAGGGAAATGGTAGAAATATAATTACTGTGTGAGGGGAGAAAATGGAGGTGAAGCAGTGAAGTCGTGCACACATCAGAGCGCCGTGTGCTGCATAGGTTGGGGATTTATTGACATTTCGGTCAAGGAAACTTTTGCCGTAATTAGTATGCAGAAATTCTTCGACTTTCTCAAAGGGAAGTGAGCATTTAAAGTTGTAATCCCCCCCCGTCCCTCCTGTGCAACGAGCTTCCCACCATCAGCGGGGAAATCACATCATGTTAGTATTCAGGCCCACGCTGCAGACTTTACTCAGCTCGGGCTGCGAGTTCGCCCACTTCATCGCACGTTCGTTTTCTCCCCCTGCGGTCTTTTCATTCGCGCGGCCTTCCTGAGAGCGAGCCGGCTTTACTGTCTGCTGCCGTCACCGCGTGTGTGTTTACTCTTCTGTGTGCTTTGTGTCCTCTGCGAAGCTTTAACTCCTGTTTCTTAAGACTCTTTTGTTGGCTCTTTTGTTAACATGGAGGGCATGTTAATGATTTTCTAGAAAAGGCAGATGGTTTTTCTCCCATTCACCGTCATCCAGGCCACCTCTTCTTGCCTCCATCTTCATTTCACTTCAGCTCTTTTTGCAGCAGAGAGACAGTTTAGTCTGACTTTCATGGCTTTTACTTGAAGTGCAGGAACAAATTAGCACTTTGTTTTTGAGCCGAGTGAGATTTTACTGCTGGTAATTGATGTTAATGGCTCCCTGCTTTGATCTCGTCAGCGACAGGTTTTCTTGTAGTAAACGCTGTGACCATTTCTCATGGCTTTTATTTTTCTGTTGCTTTTCACTTTGGGTTATAATGTTATAAATGAGGAATCTTTCAAATTATAATCAAGCAGAAAAAAGGCTGAAACACACTGAAAAAAACACTAATGACCACGTTCAGCGTGCAGTCTGCAGCTAACGAACATCTCTGTTATTAGTTTGTCTTTTCTTACTTAATCTTTTAATTATTGGGTCAATAAAACCTATTAAATGGTTTTAAAAATAGAAACCACCAAAGTCGCAGAGGTCATGAAGGCGTTTGTGTCGTTCTGTCCAATGTTTTATGAATAAATAACCCTTAACCCAGCTCAGACTCTAAAACAAGGAACAGGCATGAGAAGTTTAGTTGTTTGGTTTTCTTGTGCATAAAAAGTGAAGAAATAATTGGAGGATGATTATCGCAGCGTTAGTTTCTAAACTCAGCGCTGAGCCTCGAGCTTCGGGGGAAACACAGTTTACATTAAAGGTTCGAGCTTTGTGTGACAGCAGTGATTCATCTGAGCTCACCGGGAGAGCCTCCGAGTCACTTGTGGAGGTCGAAGGTCAAACTGCTGCCAACAGCGCTGCCGGCGGCCCGCGGCAGCAGACACTCCGGCGGACCTCCGTCTCCACGGTGACCGTTTACAGCAGCGGGGAGTGGCTCCCGACACCCAGCCAGGCCTCGCCGTGTGACGTATAAATCACTCCCCCAGGAAAACAATGGGACCATATGCAGCGCTCACACACACACACACACACACACACACACGACCACCTCCTGATCTCACAGCACGTCAGGAGATACGAAACTGTGCTGAACTTCTCACTCTTCCTCCAGAAAAGAAAAAACATCTCATTGCATTAGTTTTATCTGCATTTTCTGTGTAGAAAAATACTTTGTGCAATAATAATGCCTTTTTTTTGGCATCCTTGTGACTTGATGGTTCAAATGCATCAACGTGCAAACATCTGATTCTAGCCTCTAAAGTTCAACTCAACAGAGGAACAAAAACACTACAAGTATCTTTGAGGACTCCATTAAAACGTTTGGCAGAGCTCAAGTATTCCTTAGAAACAAGCGTTTATATTCAGAGGAAATCGAGTGTTGGTGGCACTCGCTGCTCGTTCAGCCCCTAAAAGAAGCAAAACGCAGTCCAGGAACCGAACATCGGCCTGAGCAGCACACTTCATTCACGAAGAGGTTCGAGGAGGCAAAAGGCCTGGAGACACCCTGCGGAGTTTCCCAGTAAACAATTCAAAGTTTTCTGTTTCTCAGCAAACGAATCGTGTGTTTCAGCGAGGCCACACATGAATATTCAACACATCTCCTTCCTCACTAAGCCAGTTTTTTAAACACGTTTTACATCCTGCATGTTTAACATCCAGGTTTCTTCTTCGCTGCTGGCAGGAAGTGCAAACAGTAAAATCAACACCACACATAAAAACACGGCTTCACAGGGAGGCGAAATAAGAGACGAGAGCGATGAATAATGGGAGTCATGGGAGTAAAACAGGCTTAACTTCAGACAGACTCCTACATACGACAAGACCAACGTCAGAAAGATGATTTCAGAAAGTAAGCGAACGGATTGAAACGTACTCATCGCAGATTTTTTTAATTAAAAAAGGAAATCAGTTTTGTAATTTTTAAAAACTCGATTACATCATCTTGATAAAAGCGTATTTTCCAGCCGAGCGTTCGCGTCTTTTGAAATGTTTCACTGTAGGCGAGAAACTCGTCTCTTCAAAAAGGGAACCTCGTGTTGAGCATCCTCCTCTTCTGCTGAATCACATCTCCTCCTCCTCCTCCTCCTCCTCCTGGATTTCTTCTAATCTGCTCTTAAAAGGAAGCAGGAGGGATTTTCAGTCTGACTGTAACTCCTGCTCGTCCTCCTGATAACTCTCCGTCATGCACAAACGTTATACTTTCACATCTGCAGCTCTGACCTTTGACCTGCCTTATTTTATTTTCAGAGTAAACTAATTTTGCTGCCTTGTCATCTTTTCCTGAACTTTTCTTTTCTACTGTTCACAACGCAGTCTACATCTATCATATTCTGTATTATAGTTTCCTCTTTGTCATCTTTAATCGGTTTATCATCCTCTTTGTTGTGTTTTTAAGTGTGTTTGTTTGCTAAAAGAAAAAACTCCACTGCGAACCTTCCCAGCTGAACTTTCAGGAGATTTACGGTCATGACATGAACTGAATCGAGTTACAAATGTTGTGAAGGAAGATTTTATTTGCACGTCAGCACGAGCATCAATAACCGGTTTTAAAGAGGGTTTAAGTGCTGCAGGTTGTATTTTCCCTGTCACTCCTCTGAAAAGCTCTCAGCTTCCTCCCCGTTTGTTTGCCTTCTCCTCACTTCTTGACCTTTATTTAAGGCCTCGCTTCTTCTCCTCGTCTCCGTCAGACTGCGTCGTCTCTTCCTGCCTCCTTCACCTCCACGAGGAGGTCACAGCTTTCCCTTTTCCTCAACACCATTTGTCTTTCTGTCTCTCCTCTTCAGTGTCTAAAAAAAGCTCCTTGTCCGTCTTTTAACTCTTTCACCTCGAAGCTTGAATCGACTTCAGCGACTCGACTAAAGCTGTGAAAACTGAAGTGTGTGAGCAATATTTCATAAGGCGCTGACACTGATGAAGCTGAAGATTTTTAAACATTAATAAAGCTTGAAATCCTCCTGTTAATGAGATTTAGATGTGTATGAACAGTTAAATAAAGTCTGGAGATTTTGAATGTATTTTCTACATAAATATTTCTGTATTCCTCGTTTTAACTTGTCGGGACTCAAACTAGCTTTGTTTCTCGGTCCTGGAGAGTTGACTGAAGAAAAAGACTGAGAACAACTACTGGGATCAGTTTCATCTGCACGATTTTACTGCAATAATCTTTACTATACAAGTAATATTAAGTAAAAATAGAAAGGTATTGGGATTGAAATATGAGTACTAAAACTAAAAATACTCATTATGAGGAGGATTATTTCAGAATTATGTTTCAGGATTATAATTACTGAGGTATTCCTGCGTTTAATGTTGCAGCCAGAGTTCCTACTTTTTTTTTTAATGATAAATCTCACAGAAGAGCAGTGAATCGTCGGTGCGTTTGATTCGTCCACCTTCACATGAAGGTCGTCCTCTCCTCTGTCTCCTTCAAGGTCCACTGTGTTTGTAAATGTCTGTTTATTTGTAGGATTACTGAATCATCGTCGCTTTGAGCAAACACGCGGTGATCTACAGACGAGAGAGCGCCATCACATAAACATGATTATTTTATATAATAATTTATACACTAGTGTTAAAACATTTGGGGTCTCCTGCATGATTCAGTTCACGTTTACATTTCTGAACGGCCGTTCGTGCTTTTATGTTGAAAGCGCTCTTTACAAAGAGGTGTTACTTTGGATGAAGGGTTTTTTTTATGCATGAAGAGCAGAGCGCTGTGCAGCGGTTCAACAACTAAAGGGCAGAAAAAGACGCCGCTGAGCAATTAAATAAGTGTGTGAATATGAACATAAGGAGAGGAAGAAGTTTATCATCAAAAACTGGCTCCTGTTTCAGAGTCAAACTGAAATTAGCAGGTGTTTGCTTTTTAAAACAGAAACAGCAGGTCGGTCTGAGGTGATGAAGTTGTAGGATTATAAAGCGAACACACGGTGAGCCAACTGATCAGGTTCAAACCAGCTCAATCTGACCGCTGTGTCGTTCACCCAGAGGAAAACAGCTCCCCAAAAACACCCCGAGCCCAGCTGCTCCGCCGCGGGTCGACAAAGATCGAGGGTCCCGACGCTTTTCTGGACCGGAAACAAACCCGAAATCAAAAATATGCTGCAAACAATGCGTCTCACCTGCAACGCTCTGAATGTGGGGACGGAAAGTGAAGAGAAGTTTTAATATTTAAGTCTTTTTCTGATGTAAACAACACATTTGGTGTCTGAATCTTATCTGTTAAAAAGCTGTTATGAAAAGGAAACATCACAAACATAACAGGTGATTCTGAAGAGGAACAGCAGCAGATGTGAAATATAAGTGTTAATAAAAGCTGCAGCGACTTTCTTCTTCTTTCTTTGACAATCTTTTTAGCAGCGTCAGAAACTCGAGCCGACCAATCACAGCTGCCCGACGTGTGATTACATTTTTTTAAGAGCTGCACGTCAGATTTGCTGTCGTCTAACCCCTGAACACAGAAAAGAAATCCCAGGACATAAAATCGAGTTTCTTCCTGCTTCCTGTTTTTTTCTTTTTTTTATAGACAACACTTTCCTTTTCCATCAACAATATTTCTCTCTCTCTCGTTCATTCGATGTACTTCCTGTTAACTAAAGTCCACACGTTCATCTCTTCTTCGCCTCCTTTCTGCGACGCTTCACGGCTTCTCGCCTCTGAGGTCAAACCGGGACTCTTCTCCTCCTGCTTATTCTCTGAAACTTCATATTTCACCTCACGTACACAAACCGACATCGTGTCCCTCTTCTGTTGATTAATCTCCCTCCTGTCTGCCTGTCTGTCTGTCTGTCTCACTTTCCATCCTTTCACTCTCTTTCTCCCCCTCGTCTGTCTCCCTCTCTCACCTCCTTCACTCATCCACTCTGCCGCGACTCTCTCTGTTAGGCTATCAGTCTCTGCCGGGCTTAGCGGCTCGTTCCTAATCAGCTTACTGCCAATGAGACTAAGCCTGAGCTGAAAAGGCGATTGAGGGAGGCCGTTTAGCCACTGGCTGACAACTGGCAATAGCTGGGGGGGGATGTGGGGGTGTCAATAAAACTTAGCGGGGAAAGGGAGTAAAATGTAAAAAATGAAATAATATATCATCTTGGGTTTTAAGAGCGGAGACCGACTTGAGAGTGCAGATAAAGAGGACAAAAGAGGAAGTATGTGGATGTATTTCAGTGTAAAGGCGTCGCTTCTTGTGGCTCCGGGGGGGCGATGGAGGGGGGGAGGAAAGTCTTCAGCTGCTGAGCTCCGCTGCAGCTCTGTGAGGCCGTGAACCGCCACAATGCTATCAACTCTTTTAGTGTCAACATTTTCAGTTGCTGGCTGGGCTGTTTTTTTCCCTTTTTTCTCCTCGTGGCTAAGCCGTGGATAAAAACCGGGATGTTTTCCAAATGGCCCAGTTTTAGAGTTCCCCTCGAAATTCCAGCCCGGCTGTCCCATTAGTTACAGTGCGAGGCGCCGCAGAACAAAGCTTTGGCCGTTGAAAGCTGTTTGGACGGAGACGGCTGCGGAGGGAAAGCTGCTGTCGCTGCTGCGAGCGGAGCCGGACGTCCAGAATCAAAGATGCTCCCGTTTCTCCGCCTCATGAGAAACTGCTTCATCTGAGGAGGTGGGGGAGGATTAAATATGTGAACATGGCTGTGGAGGAGAGTGGAAGCTAAAGGCCTAAATGTAAACTGGATGTGAGACGTGCTTAAGTTAACATGCGAGCGAGTAATGTCATGTAAGGACGTCACGACAGGCCGACAGCCAAAACACTCAGAGTGTACAAATCACGTGAAGCGGCGCTCAGGCTCACTTTATATTTTATCCCGTCATAACTTCACACACGGCCGCGTCGAGGAACAGATTCATAGTTTCTCATTTGGATGTGCTCGGTTTCCGTCTTTGAATATAAAGTTCAGATGCTCCTCTGTGTGCTGTAAATTTTTAAACCTCCAAACTTAATTCGCTTTCCTGAAATAGACGATGTCATTTGGTACTAATTACGGGGAAATGAAGGCAATTTCCGGACAGTTTAGTCGAACGTGCAGAAATCTGTTTGTGTTGTTTATGTGAAATCTGTTTTATTATGTTTTTCACTTGAAAATGTGCAGCACTTTGGTTAACTTTATAACGTGCTGAATAAATAAACTCAACTTTGCCAGACTCGAAATGTGTAAATTGCGCGACAGGCGAGTTGACGGTTTAACGAAGTCTCAAACATTTCAGCAGCTGATCTGAAATAACTGCACATAAACTCAACAACTGAACTGACACTGACGTCACTCAGGAAATTATCCTCTCCAGACTCTCCAGAATTATCTCCAGGAAGCTTTTTAGGACATTTTAAGGGTTTGTATACATGGTACTGTGACTATATAACATATGAAACGCCTTTAATAAATATTCCAGGGTAAAGACACTGCACAGATTATTAAATCCTGTGGGATAAAGATTTAAGCAGTGACAGGAAGTATTTGTATTAAACGACCTACGTTTTTTTATGAACCTTTCGTGAGGTTTTTCATTTTATTCTGCTTTATACTAATACTGCATTTCAGAGGTTGTGGAGAAAAGCTTATGATCTTCTTCTTCTCTATAATTTGATGCACTGCTGCAGATTATATTATTATAGATGAAACTACCCAACAGTATAAAGAGCAGTGAAAAGCTTTGAATATTGCGATGCTGCTTGCACGATTCTGTGATAAAAGTGTTAAACGGTTGTTGTTTTAAGCATCAATCAAACATTACTGAGAAATTAAACTTTTTATTTTATTGGACGTTTTTGCAAAAACAGACTTTTTTGGATTAAAACTGCACAAACAGCTTTAAAAACTAACAACTGTGGTACCTTTAATTCCTGAAAAGCTTATCAGCAGTGTGGCACGTCATGTGGCTGCTGGAGAGTCCCGGTGAGAGTATCGAGGGGGGGTTGGATGTTGGGTGGGGCCTGGCAGCACCCATGACCCTCTGTGTGTCCGTCTGTCTGTCTGCTAACCTTTACCAGCAACGGCTCATTGGTCACAGTTTGCACGGGGGCGGGGGGGTGAGGAGGAGGAGGAGGCGCGCCGGGGGATCAGAGGCTTACTGGGAGGGGCTGCAAACCACAGACAAATTATACACCCTCCCCTCACACAGCTGGTCGCATAACAAGGAAAAACATCCTCTTCGATCGGCAGGAAAATATGATCCAAACTGCAGAACCCGACCCCCCCGTTTCCCCTCACTGCAGGAGGGGAGGGGGGGGCTCAGTTCTTCCTGTTTCTGCAAAGTTTTTTAAACACACAGCGACTTTTTGACTTTCTCGTGACACCTGCTCTGACAGGCCCGAAAACCAAAATATTTCCTTTTTCTGCCCCCCCTCACCTCGCTCACCCCCCCACCACCTCGGAGAAGTGGCAGCAGCAACATCTGGCCTGAAAACTGCTGAGCTCTCCAGTTTTTTCTCCAGCGCTGGCGAAGTCTGCGGCCCCATTTACATTTCTGGAAAACCAACACAGACCGGAGTGGTTGCCCTGCCCCCCCCGCCCCACACACACACACCACCTCCCTCCTCCCTCCGAGAGAAGACACGCAGAGAGGAATTTCTCCTTTTCTTTTCTTTCTCCAAAAAAAAAGCACTGGAATCAGACAACTTCTCTAAAAAGAGGAGAGAAAAAAGCTTTGAATGGGGAAAGAACAGATGAAGAAGCAGAGAAGCGCAAAAAAAAAGTGGGGGGAGGAAAAACTATCACTGGAGGGCAATTATCTGGGCTATTTCTGGAAGACTGCTTTTCCATCCTTCAGTAGGGATGGAGGGAACAGGGAGGGTCTGTTTGGCAGCTGGCTGGAGGAGGTGGAGGCGAGGGGGGGGTGGTAGAAAAAGAAAGGAGGAGAAGTGAATGAGTGCATGGACGTCTGAACCTGAAGACAGCGAGTTCAGCAGGAGTCCCGGAAAACAGAGGAAAAAAAAAAACAACAGAAAACAGGAGGGGGAGGGAGGGAGGGAGGAGAAATGTAGTGACGTAAATAGACAAAGAAAAGATAACAAACAGACAGACGCCAAAAGAGAGAGAGGGAGTCGATTTCTGAGGCAAAAAGGAAAAATGGCAAGTGAACGATGGAGATGCACAGAAGACAAACGTGAGCATTTTTATCTGTTGTTTTTCACGATGGGACGAAACGGAGATAAAACATCGAGCTAGAAACAAACAGATGAAATGAAAAAGGTACAAGTGGAAGAATTAAAAGATAACCTGAGTCCCGAGAGGTCAGAGGATCATAAAAAGTGAGAGAGAGAAAGAAAAATACTGTTCTGCTACATAAAATAATGTTTAATTTTTTCTCATCTTTCTCTTATAAAACATGAGGAAACTGATTTGACGTCTTCAGGTGAACCTCCACGTAAATCTACATTAATAACATGAATACTGGAGCTTTAAAATCTATATACTTATAAGAACAGTGGATCAAACCTCGACTGTAACGTTAAAGTCTCCTCCTGGATCTTTGTTTAGAGCCTGTTCAGCCATCAAAACAGCCAAAAAAGCCATTTTTTTTAAATATAAAGATGGATTTGATTTCTAATAATCATGAGTCTTCAATAAAAGCTCAGCATGTCGACATAATTCACACTTTCCTCCCATTTTTTCTGCAAACTAGCAAACATTTTCAAAAGTGAGCTAATTGAACATAATCAGTTGGTGTTCAGATGAAAACTTGCGTAAAAACTCGCCACAACTGCTGAAGAGAAAATAAAATACACTTCAGATAAACCTTTTCAGACGCCACATTACAAAAATAGGAGGCAAGATTTGATAAATTCCTGTAAAATGACAGTATCGCAGCAGCAGTCAGTCATCTTTCATTGTGACAATCGTGAAGTTTCACAAATTTTGCCGACAAAGCAGCATTTTTCACAGATTCCAACTTTTCAGATGAGCTCAGTTTCTTTTCAGTCCTCAAACAGAAGTCAGAAATATTCTTGTGACAGTGAGTCAGTTATCTGAATGACCCCTAACTACATTTTCATCCGTGTGGAAGGTGATCGATAACGCTGATAAACATCTGTCAGCTCTCAGGTTAATGTAATCTGCAGAATAAATGGAAACGGACCTTTCAAATGAACCACAGCGGACGAGTTGTGACGCCACAGCTTCCACCCACGCTGCTCTCTGTTCGCTCTCGCCGCTCTGTCGTCACACCGACTCATTTACGATCAAACTTGTCTGAGTGCAGCGAGGCAAAATTTACACCATGTTTTGTAAAGTGCAAACACTTCAGCACGGAGATCAAGAGAGGAGATGAAAGAGACAAAACAGGGAGAGGGCAAAAAATAAAAAA
>JBAJHX010000115.1:2084147-2100585 GCA_037176925.1 Amniataba percoides
TGTGTGTGTGTGTGTGTGTGTGTGTGTGTGTGTGTGTGTGTGTGTGTGTGTGTGTGTGTGTGTGTGTGTTAAATCCCAACCTGATTGTATTTATTCTTCATCAGTCCGGCTGTGAAGCAGGGGGGGTCACACTCTTGGTCCAGATCCACCTTCATGAACTCCTCGATGGTCAGCTGACTGGTGGGCGTGTCCTCAAACTCTGTCAGTCTGATGCAGGACGGCGACAGGAAGTTAAAAAAGCATCAAATAAAACACAAAGAAATGAGCGTGAAACAAGTTGGGACTAAAAAATACTTTTAGGCAGAAAAAATAGTCCAAGAAAATCCTTGTTTTTACCAGAATGACACAATGATCACACTTCATCTATCATCCAAGAAGTTAGCTTTTAAATAAGAGATATCAGAGTCGGAAACATCAAAAACTTGTGCCGCCCACCTTTTCCTTAACGTGGTTTCACACACTTTCACAACGCTGACGATTTCTTTGATGGTGCGTCGAAAGTCGTGTATGCGAGCCGCGACGAGAAGAGCTGAAGAGAGAAGAAAGAAAGAACGATGAGAACCAAACGTCACCTGTCCGTTTATACCTCAGCCTGTCTCATCTCTAAAGATATAAAGTGTCCAAACCGACAAACAGAACGAGTAGGACGGAAATTTTCTGCTTTCTTTTATTCTGTTATGGAAATAAATTGTTTTAATACACACACAACAAACGTACACAAATATCTCAAAAGCTCAAAGAGGCAAAGAGGTGACGGAGCTCAGAGGGTGTGTTTGGTTTTAAGGCGTCTCTGCGTGGACACCTTGAGGAGGACGGAGCCCACACACACACACAAAAACAGTTTTAAAAAAGGAGTAACAACAACACTAATATTATGCAATGAATTGCAGCGCGAGCCTTGAAGGGGAACAGTTATATAACAGTCATTAGAGTTGCCTCGCTCAAGAGCCTGTTTAAAGATAGATGCTTCTACTTCTACATGCACACTTCTAACAGCCTTTAGGACTGAAGTGCTGGCTTTTAGCTCCACTGACGACTTTCTCAAACATTTTACAGCCGTTACCTTGAAACCACGTAACTTCAGAGCTGCTGGTTTTCCTTCCTGAATGTAGAGTTAACTTCTACTCTGCATTCATGACCGCTTTGTCCTTGAATTCATTCAAACTAATCCATGACGTCATTCCGAAATATTAGCCTATTGCATGCTTCTGCTTCATCAACAGAAGCGTTTGCATCATATTTGGGAACAAACTTTTCCTTCTTCCATCTGACTGTATCCTCCTCAATGATTTATGATAAGCAATTAATTATTCAGGCAATGCAGCAGAGGAACAGAGAGCGCCGAAAATTGAAACCGTGAGCGTAAACACGCGGGGAGCGGAGGAAGCCGGCGGTTCGATTTCAGGACGTCTCAGCCGGTGATGCGTCAGGACAGAAGAGCAACGAGCTCAGCTGTTTCACATAAACCACACCGCAAAACTCACGCAACCAGGGCGACGGGCAGGGTGGCAAATCAACAGCAGACAAACGGTGGCAGGTTTGGGCAGGTGCAGGCAGGTTCACCTCACCCACACGTCGCTTTGCACGTTATCAACCAACAGCAGAAGGACAGATTCTGTAAAAGCTCGCAGGTGAGCGTTCACGGATTCACCAGCGAGCGGACCGGTTTGTGGACAAACCCTGCAGAGCCTCCAGTTAATGTGCATGTGTTTAATATTTTATCTGTATGAAGAAATCCTCATTTCACTCGCCTCCTACAGGAAGAGGTCAGAGGTCACGTTCAGCTACAGAACAAGATGACTTTGTGCCACAGGTCATCCACAGAGTTTTTTAATGCTGCGTCTATATTTACCATAAAATAAAAGTTATGAAAGTTATCCAACTGATAAATGAAGCACCTGCAAATTACATCGACTTAGTTTAAGAGTTTAAAGAGCAGAAAAAAGGCTTATGTAATCTTTCAAAGAGCTGTTGACCCATCAAAAGAGGGTCTGCAGGATTAGTTTAATTCAGAACTTCAAAAAACTTCAGGATACACACTTTCATACAGTTTGGGTTTTTCACCGTCCTTGAAAAGTTTCAATTGGCAGGTTTCTTGTTTACGATCGAGGATGGACACACAGCAGGAGACAGAAAAACTCATTGGCACAATGTCACGGCAGCTCGTATGAGGACGTTTTCAGCATGCGGAAACAACTTTCTGAAAAACTATACATTTGTTTTTAGAGGGGATTGAACATAGGATTATAAAAACTTGTTTTTATCGCAAACTGACACAGGACACATGTTCACTCTTCATGTAGAGAGAAATAAACAGTTACACACGAAAAGTCCACGTCCTGGTTATTAATCAGTAATGCAAACGTGTACAGTATGAGCTTCCTGCTGTTTACCACTAACATATATTAGACACTGGATAAATGATAATGTTGTTCTGTTGGAGCAGAAACTCAGATGCCCGCAGTGCAGCAGGCAAAACATCCCTCGTGACAAACTGCAAGGACAACCTTTTTTTCATGAATCACAGTGAAGACATAAACACACAGTTAAAGTGTGAGTTTGACCTTAAATTGCTGGTTTTTCCTGGAAAAACTACCTGATTCAAACATTCAGATCCACAGCTCTGACCCGATCACGAACATGCTAAAAGCTAATCCTGCACGCTGAGCCAACAGGGAGGTTTTCTTGTTGGGATATTGAACAATTTTAAATCAATTTATTTTTGTTATTCATGCAGTTTGAGGACCAAAAACAACTTCTCATGTCGATCTGCCCCTGAGCTCTCAGTCACTCTGGTACCACTGCCCTCACTTTTTCAGCTTTAAATTATATTTTGCCTCGAACACGTTTATTTACATGTTCCCTTTTTCAATAACTCCTTTCCCTACACTGATAAAATCACCAGTGGCCAAATAAAACATGGCAGAGAGTTATGAAATCCACTTAAATTCATCCCTGTCAGAGAAGTTTGAGCTTGTTGTGCTGAGGTTAGAATAAGAAGTGACGGGCTGAGTTTCAAACACTGATGGTCACCGGGCAGCTTTTCAGGAGAACCCGAGGTTGAAGGGCACCTTGATGCTCAATGCCAACAAAGCAGAGAGCGTTAATCACTTTCTCTCTGCAGATTTTTCTCAAAGGACTGAAACCAGGAATCCTCTAAAGGCAGACCTTCTGTTCAGGGCCTCCAGGCAGCACCGCCCACGTGAGATAGAGACTCGTCTCGTGGTTACCTGCTCCACAGAGTCCCGACGGCCTTCGCCCCGTGTGCATCCAGTCCCTCTTCATCCTCTGCACCAGTCTCATCGCCGTCATGGAGACGTCGTGGTTCTTCTCCCCGAACTCCAGCAGCTGGGCGAATCGGGGGATGTAGAGGCACGGGTCTGTTTGAGACAGGAGAGGGTTTTTTTATTAAGTTTAATCAATAAGGAGGAAGAACTAGAAAGTGTGTGTCATTTTGTAAGTGCATGTTCAAAGTGAGCATGCTCAGATTCAGTCATTGCTTCAAAATCTGGAGCATTTGTTCCTTTAGGTACCGCTGCCAAATGAGGTTTATGTTTTTGGACCCGCTGTTTGTCTGCTGTTTAGCAGGATCTCTCTCATAAACCTTGAAAAGAAATTCAATTTAATTTGGGAGAAAGACAATGGACCAGTGAAGAAGTGACAAGTGGCTAAAAAAAAATCTGGATGCAGGTGCTGAAAAGGATTTTAAAAGATTTTTCACTGCAAGATGTGCCAATTTTGACATCATATATTACTGTAATCAACAGCACAAGAAAAACTTCTAAATTCATGTGCATTTTCTGTTAAAATTCTTCATTTAAAGGACTGTGCAACCTTATCAGAGCTTCTCTGAGTGAAGCCTCACCTACATTACCGAGAATTATCATGAATTATTAATCACTCCTTGTTTCCTATAAAGGGCACTACATTTACACTATTTTATTGTCAAAGTTGTGTATAAAGGTATCCACCATTCAGCACCCAGAAAAAATCCACAATGGACCAAAAAAGATCTGATGTGGATTTTACTGCTCACTACAGAGACTGTTGAGCAGTGATCAAGTGGACCACACGGTTCATTTTCAAGAAAACTGCTGGATGTAATCTGAAGCTTTATGGGTGTAAGCATCCTGTAATGATCACGTTCGGCTTTTGTCTCCTGAGTGATTAACTGAGGAGGATAAATCTCAGCAAAGAGAGCGCACGAGTCCATCATGCTACAGTTTCAGGCACCGATATCAGATGCGTTTGGCTCTCCTGCCCGGCTGCCAAACCCCTCTCTGGATGACACTTTATTGGCTGCAGTTTTGGTTAAACAGCCTGCCTGTGTGTCCGTGTGATTTCTGTTTACAAGCCCTGCTTCACTGTGTCTGAGCAGCACCAAAGCAAATACAGTTGCTTTGGATTCACACAGATTTTAAAACTCACAAGCAGCAGCGAGTTCCCCTGTAAAAACCAGTCTCCTGCTGCTGGCTGCTAATTAGCTCCACTGGAGAACTGGAGGATTAGCATTTAGCTCGAGTGCGCCTCGAAGCAGCCCGTTTCTCATTCAGCATCTCTGTCCAGATTTTCGCAGCTGGCGAAAGGATTTGAATGGGCAGCCGTCCAATCACAAGCTCGCTTCTCAACCCTTTTTGCTTCTCAAATGTCTCTGAGAAACTTTTACAGCGTAGCATATCATAAACTTTATGGAAAATACTCGGCTGAAGAGAAGAAAACTATCAGAACCACCTGCTTTTGCCACAAAACAGTGTGGCAGGTGGCCAGTTTGACTCTTTCTTTATATTCTTAAAGGCTTTTGACCGTGCTAAGGAATCTAATTTAATACTAAAATTAGGAGGACTTCTCTCTCCACTGGAGCCCGGAGACAAAAAGGAGAGTTTCATGCCCCGGCTGTGACAGTGGAGTCAAATATCTTTGAAGCTGGTGGCTGCATTTAAAGAGCAGTCCAGTGGAAAGCTGGTAGAGCCAGCTGGTAATAAGATCCCGGCTGATCCCTCCCCCCTCCCTCCGCACCATGTAATGATATGTCTGCAGAGCTCGCCATCGCTGCTCCAAGTTTTACCGTCTGTAAACGCTGGGCCAGGCGAGAGAGAAAAAGAAGGAGGCTGTTTAAGGGAAAGAAATCCACCTCAAATCCTCTTTCACTGTCGAATATAATCAATCTGCGATGCTCAAACAGCCCAGGAGTCATTCTGTGATGAAGTGCTGCAGTTTACTTTTTTCGTGTACCCACTTTCCCCTCGACCCGCTGCGCCTGCTTCTACTTCTGTTCCCCACATTCACCCAAAATTACTTCGACCACCCCCAGAGACGGGCCGCGAACTCGCTCCTTTCAATCAAACAGGAGCGGGGACGCATGAATAGCATTAAAGTTATCATTCAGTGTGCGGGGAAGCTGCGCCCTTCAAAAAACAAAAAAAACCCCACAAACTGATGCGTTGTTGAAATGCATGCTGGTCTGCTTTTTGTTACTGTGGGTGTAAAAACTGGTCTCTGAATTTCTTTTTTTTCTGTGATGGATGACTGTCAAACAGAGGAAATTGTCACTCATCTCAACCTGACTGAATGCTGATATAAAACATAAAACTCCACTGAGGCTGTTAGAAATATCTGAATGTGATGTTATATTGTTGTTTGGTCATTTATCTGCAGATATAACAGAGATACATCATTAAAGTCTGCTGGGCCATGAAAATAAGCTTTACATGGTGTAGAAAGGAAGAAATGTACTGACATTTTCTTACATCTGCACATACAGTTTATGTTTGTTTGCGTCGACCTTGTACAGATCATTGAATGGAGGATGGTGTTCATTCAACAATGTTAAGCACTACGGTGAGATGTATTGAAGTGCTAATAAAGTGAATTAATTATACTCTGACCTTTACATCAGATTTAATATTGAACCTATATACACACATATATGCAACTAACCAATTATACATTTATAACAATACACACTTCATTATTTTTCACTGCTGATGGTACATTTTTATTATTGCTATTATAGTCATTAGTGCAGTTGGTTGTCGTGGTGTGTAGAGGAGATTGTAGATGTATATATGTATATCATGCATTAGTAATGTATTATAAGCAGTGAACCTTGGTTTATAAATAATGATCCGTAAGACACTTCAAGTTATTATTCTTTATAAGCAACATCTATAATATTTTATGACTGTTATCATAGTGCATCATAAAGCATTGTGAGTGTTTATAATTCACTATAGATGCCCTGATAGTGCACCATCTTCATAAAAAGGGTTACTGACAGTATTATGGGAGTTTTCACAGCCTCTCCACCTTGTTATCAATACGCTTTCATCGTCATCAATAAAACTCTTTATCAGCTGGTATAAAGTAATATAGACATAAAAAAAAAATCACAGCATCGTAGAGTGCAGCCTCTGACAGTAAAAAGTTTGAGCGTTTCCTGGTTAAAATTTTAGCTGTCATTAAGATGTCGGACAAAAATTCACTCTGTCGCACACGTAAAAATGACTGAAGTTAAAGATATATCAAACAAAAATAAAAACATTTAAAATCTAAAGTTACGAGTATAGGAAAAGAAAATAAGTTAAAATATAAAAAGTAGAGTATAGTAATGCAATGTAAGACAAATAAAAGTGGCTAAAGTGGAAAAATGGTGGTGTAACGGTAAATAAATATAAATATGTTCCTCTTCACTACTTAAGGGGTGATTTCTCGTCATGCTGCGGGACATGAGGGTCAAATTTAACCGAGCTTATTTTTAATTTTATTTTTATCCCGGGTCTAATCAACGCGGCGGAGGCGGCCCGGTGACGCACTCTGCGGCGCTGCTGACGCCCCTCCCACCTCCCCCTGCGTCACGGCCCGTGCTGGAATCCGATTGGTCCGGAGCGAGCGCTGGGCGTTCGACGAGATCACGACGCGAGCGCGAGAAAAAATAAAAGCTGGAGGAAAAGAAAAAACAGAAGAAGAAGAAGAAGAAGGAGGAAGAGGAGACGAAGAGTCCCGTCAGAGGAGTGTTTACCTCCGAGGAGCGACCGCGGCGGGGACACCGGGAGGATTAACGGGGACAGAGGCGGGTGGGAAACAAACGGGACAGCTGCGAGGATTAAAAAAAAAAAAAAAAAAGGGAAAACAGGCGGAGAGGATGAGCTGACCGCGACGACCCGCAGGAAAAGTCCGACTGTTGAAGTTGGAGATCCGGGGAGAGGACGCGGACCGCGCCGGGGCCTGGAGGCGTTTTTACACCACTAACTCGTTTATGATGCGGCTTTAAAAAGGAGCTGATTTAAAGAAAAGATAATAATTTAGTCATAAATCCTCCCCCGACTCACGCAGCCTGCGCCGGGAGCGACGCGGAGGAGCGGCGCGGAGGAGCCGATGCCCACGGCCGACTGCAGGCTGCTGCACCATGGCCGGATCATGAGGTGTCTCACCTACCTGCTCCTACTCCCAGAAACGCTCAAAAAGTCCAAGAGGGTCGGAAAGCTCCCGGGCAGCAGGCTGCCGGTATGTTATGAGATCCTGAGTCTGTCCCTGACGAGCAAGAAGAAGAAGAAGCAGGAGGAGAAGATGGCTGCGGAGCTTTACCCCGCCAGCACCACCACCAGCAGCAGCAGCAGCAGCCTGTCCAGCGGCACCACGGTGGCGGACACCGACAAGCCCAAAGAGGTGCAGGTGAGCCAGGTGAGCGGCGGCGGCGGCGGCACGGCGGTCACACCGACCACCCAGCAAAACATCAACAACAACAACGTCGATCCGCCCAGCTGGCAGTGCAGCCACCCCACGCTGCGAGAGAGGTGAGCTTTTTACGGGAAAGGTCATTAAACGCACCACAAGTGCAGTCAGGTGGCTACACCTGGCGTGGGCTCGCTCATTACTGGGCTTTTATTGTGAAAAACTACTCCTGCAGCATACTTTTAATGCATTAATGTCACTTTGCATGTCAGGGGCTGCAACACTAAGTCCATTCATATGAAAATAGACCAAATTCACTCCAATTTTGGTCTATTTTCTGCATTACTTGGTCTTCTCAACTCAAACGTTTCCAAATGGCACCACAGGACTGTCTGCAGACGTGGTGTAGCTTCAGACCGTTCATCAAAAATAGTCACCAGCCCAGCTACTGTTGCTGTATCCTCCCCAATCCTGTGAAAATAAACCAGTGTCTCCAGGCAAAACCAGTGTGGGAGGACTTGATGTTATACAATACTTAATTGAGGCTTATTGGTGAAACCTGCTCTGCTCTCAGGAATGCCTTGATGTTCAACAACGAGCTGATGGCCGACGTCCACTTCATCGTCGGGCCCCTGGGGGGGTCGCAGAGGGTGCCAGCACACAAGGTAAAGACATTTCACTGCTTTTGATTCCTTCCTGCGAGGGCGACGTTTGTCTGGTAAATTTAAAAGCCACTGGAAATAGCTTCTCCTGCTCCTTTATTGAACTTAGTTAAGGAAGAGTGATTGTGGTTGCATGTGTTTCTGACGCATCTGTCTGCTCCTCCTCTCCCTCCCTCCCCCCCAGTATGTGCTGGCCGTGGGAAGCTCGGTCTTCTGTGCCATGTTTTACGGCGATCTGGCGGAGGAGGAGTCTGAGATCCATATCCCAGATGTGGAACCTGCTGCTTTTCTAATTCTGCTGAAGTAAGCCACTCGCCATCCCTCACACAGCCAACCAGAAGGAGAGATGACAAGCGCAGTCAGTGTCACTTCAAAGCATATTATTACTCATCCAAAGCTGAGCAGAGGCGATGCCAAAATGCTGGGAGCGCCAGAGGAGCCGTGGCAGCAGCGCAGTGCTCTGTAATTGCTGGTTTTCTCAGTGCGCTTTGTCCAACTAGATTTTTCCCCTTTTTCTTCATCCACAGCCTGACAGTTTTCTTAGAGGGGAATATATGCAGACTAGTTGTTAGAAATAACCTGCCTTCAGTAACTAAACCAGCTACGTAGATGTTTGAGTGTCCAGCTTTTTGTGTGAAAGTGTTAGGATGTGTTATGTCATCATACCTTTGGTAAGAAAGAAAGGTTGACTATTATTATGTCCATTGTGGAAATCAGAATCAAGACGAGTTTAAGGAGTCAGCTGACATGTTCCTCACATCACATCTCACCATGTGGTTATCAAAGAAGTAGCTGCTCAGTGTAAGTTAAATTTACACGAGTGATTAAAGGTTGCTTCCTTCTGTCCTTCCAGGTACATGTACAGCGATGAGATCGACCTGGAGGCAGACACGGTGCTGGCCACCCTGTATGCTGCCAAGAAGTACATCGTTCCTGCACTGGCCAAAGCCTGCGTCACCTTCCTGGAGACGAGCCTGGAGGCCAAAAACGCCTGCGTGCTGCTCTCGCAGAGCCGCCTGTTCGAGGAGCCCGAGCTGACGCAGCGCTGCTGGGAGGTGATCGACGCCCAGGCCGAGCTCTCGCTGTGCTCCGAGGGCTTCTGCGAGATCGACCTGCAGACGCTGGAGATCATCCTGCGCAGGGAGACGCTCAACACCAAGGAGGTGGTGGTGTTCGAGGCCGTCATGAACTGGGCCACGGCGGAGTGCAAGAGACAAGGTTTGGGGCCCACAACCCGCAACAAGAGAGAAGTCCTCGGCAAGGCGCTGTTCTTGGTGCGCATCCCCACCATGACTCTGGAGGAGTTCGCCAACGGGGCGGCGCAATGTGACATCCTGACACTGGAGGAGACGCACAATGTGTTCCTGTGGTACACGGCGGCTAAAAAGCCCAAACTGGACTTCCCTCTGACTGCGAGGAAGGGTTTGGCGCCTCAGAGGTGCCACCGCTTCCAGTCGTCGGCCTACCGGAGCAACCAGTGGCGCTACCGCGGCCGGTGCGACAGCATTCAGTTCGCGGTGGACAAGAGGATCTTTATCGCCGGTCTGGGCCTGTACGGGTCGAGTGGGGGCAAAGCCGAGTACAGCGTCAAAATCGAACTGAAGAGACAGGGCGTGACTCTGGCGCAGAACCTGACAAAGTTCGTGTCGGACGGGTCGAGCAGTACGTTTCCAGTGTGGTTCGAGCATCCCGTTCAGGTGGAGCAGGACGCCTTCTACACCGTGAGCGCCGTGCTGGACGGGAACGAGCTGAGCTATTTCGGACAGGAGGGCATGACGGAGGTGCAGTGCGGGAAGGTGACATTTCAATTCCAGTGCTCCTCCGACAGCACCAACGGGACCGGAGTACAGGGAGGACAGATCCCCGAGCTCGTGTTCTACGCATAAGCTGCTCTGGACTGCTGATGGGAAATTAGGTTTCTCCTCGCCTCCCAGCCTTCAAAGTAATGTAGCATTAAAGACACTTGACTAATGTCACACTAAATGGCCTGGTTAGTTCTTTGAGAGACTATTTTAAAAAGCCAAGGAGCTGTTGTTTTATCTTATTTAATTTAATGTTATTTTTTTTATTTAAATACTGGGTTAACGTTATTTGCTCTGACGCCTGTGTTCAAAGGCTGTGGCTGCTGTAGAAACAACATTAATACAGTGATTTGTAGTTATGTAATCAAGCTGAGCTCCACACAACTGGAACAAGTAGGGACTGCTTCAAATTGTGTAATTGCAAGTCTATATACGATGTTGTTACTATAGTCTGAGCAGCAATAGTACACGAGGAGCAAACTTTATGTAGTCTTATGATTCTAAATGCAAAAAAAAAGTAGAAATCTTGTCAAGAGCAGAGTTGTTTTGCACTTCAGAGGATGGCCTCAGAAACGTTGTGTCTTTTGTAAAATACGATTTAACTGTTAACAGCTTGATGCTGTTAGAGATGAGCAGACGTGTTCTGTACAAGAATGCTTATACACCTGATGATGAAACATAAAGGTTCTAATGTGATCGAAGCCACTGATCTCACATCATTACTGCTGAGGGAGCGCGGATCTGAGGGGCTGCAGCGCCCTCTGGTTACTGCGGGGTGAACTGCACCTCGGTCTCATGAAAACACTGAGCTTGTCACTCTCACTGACGGATTAATTAACGAGCCTCCAGCAAGAGTTTTCTTTTCAGAAATGACCCTCATGATCACTTCTGTTTGGAAAGTCAAAAGTAGAGACTCTGGTATTTATTGTGTTTTTGTTCACTGACATGGTTGCACAGATCACACCTCAGCTCCACCTGAAGATAAATAAAGGATCTTAAATGTTTTGACAGCTGATTAGCTCGGTTTGAAGCGAGTTCAACCTGCGTTACAGGTTCCTGCAGGCGGCCTGTCAGTCAGCACAGCCGACTTTAGTAGTAAGTGTTTTGATATCTGCAGAAAGGAAGTTGTAGATGCTTGAGGAGCTTTTCATTCATTCAGCAAGAAAGTATAACCCAAAGTATTTTGTTCCAGCTTTGCAAATATAAAAATTTGCACATTTTCAAGTCTCAGCTCAATGGAAAGTCAGTCATTTGGGGTTTTGGACTGTTAGTCTAACTAAATATGACATATAAAGGCAATTGATCAACTTTTTGAGAAACTGTGGCACTTATTTTTCACAATTATTTGGTCTTATATAAGCTTAATATTTAGTCTATAATGATTATGTTGGATAGTTGTGGCCCTATTTAGAACAATTATTTATCTACATAAAAACCAAATGCCAAGTGGAGTCTGAAAAGAGCTGATTCACAATTTAAAAGATTCAAACTGCTCAGAGGAAGGTGAAGGTAAGTGAAGCGTACCTATAGCCGGGGCGTTGATGCACAGCTCTCTGGCCAGAACGAGGAAAGTTCTTCCCAACACGTAAACGTTGACCTGTGGATGAGAACAAAGATTTAAAAAACGATAAAAACTGTACATCAAGTCTAATGTTCTGCCTTTATTTGGATGTTTACGTGATCCTGTATGTCCTGAGTGAGTTTGGTGACTCCACTTAAAGCCACTTATTGAATTACATCTCAAGTATCGGCCTGAAATGACCCCACGAGATGTTTTCCTCTTATCTTGATCATTGTCGGGTTGAGCGTCGTGGTTACATAATCGACCTGAACGTTTCGCTTCAATATGTGTGATTAAAATCTGAGCTCTGGGCCATTTCAGAGGATTTTTTTTTCCTTCAAACAAACAGTCTCTCAGAGTCGCAGCTCCGTTTATTAATTTTCTAACCAAAATAATCTGCCGCTCAGTCTTTTTCCTCTCTCTTCCTTCAGATCTAAATTACAGATCTGACCAATAACCCACCACGTTTGGCTCTCGGCTCTGAGATTTCTTTCCCAGACGCTGTTTTATCTCCGTTTTATTTCTGCTGATTCTCGCTGAAGTGACCCGATTTCTGTATCTGAGGGGACCTTTTACACACTGGACCGGCCATTGTTTCCCCAAAAACAGAGTCCAGCAGAAAGGAAGAAATAGTTATTTTAATCGCTTTAAAGTGACAAAAAACAGGCAGAACTGAAAGATGAGATGAGACTCTTGATGCTTTATCAATGAAGTTATTTATCTCAAAACTTTTTCTCACTTTCCTGCTCATATTTTGGACAAACTGACAAAACTTGATTAGGACTGCATATTGAAAGCTGAAGTTGTCGCTTCACTGATTTTAGAGCTGAAATCATGATTGAATTAATTTCACAGTCAATCAACAACCATTTAGATTGTTTCAGTGATTTTTTTCAGCCATGAATCACAAACTTTGAGTTCTTCCAGCTTCTCAAACTGGAGGGTTTGTTGGTTTTCTTTGTATCATCTGACAGTGAAATGAGTGTGTTTGTGTTGAGGACTGTCAGATAAAACAAAGAGTGAATGTTTCCTGACATTTTACAGACAAAATGATTAATCGATTGGTTGCAGACTGAAGCCTCACACTTTCAACAGCACTCAATGCCGATATCCAACAACTTTCTACATCGTGACTCTAATATAAGTGACTCTAGAGAGACTTTTCCTAAAATATATCTCATCTTAAGTGCAGATGAAACTAAAACGAGGCTTCAGTTTTACAATCATGTCTTCCAAAGTTACGGCCTTTTTTCCCCCATCTTTATATCTTTTAAATCTAAACTGAAACTCTGCGGGGAAAAACTCCACGTTAAAGACCCTTTTCACACCACGGATGACGGTGTGATGGTAAACCAGTCTGGACAATATGGCCCAGAATGATTTATTATTCAGTCCGTTTTTTTCTGAAGTCTTTAAGACACGATTCATCAAATTAACGTGAGTTGGACCCAGAGAAGCTGCAGGAAACGAATGAATGGATTAACCAGCAGAAAATGACCAATTCATCAAGTTTCTCAGGTTTTCCTCCCGTATAGTTACCAAAATTAACATCTTCCTGTAGCACGATCCGCTGCCACAGCACTTTCACTTTATAGCTGTTATATAGTTAACAGACATTACAGCAGACAAGAAGAAATATTTAAGACTCTTGTAAATAAAAACAGACGTTTTAATGCCTCCTTAAAGGTCTTTTTTTCAGGACAGAGACCTGCAGACATCCTGCAGATAAGGACAGATCTGAGGAGACAAACATGCTCTTACTCCTCAAATTCAGGCATCAGAAGTTCAGTCTGAATCTAAAATGTTCAAACGATGTCGGGTGCTAAACGTGATAAACTGGGGGGGTGAAACATCTGGTGCAGGGTCTGATGAGGAGTCCCCTGTGCAGATAAACTAGGCTGAACTGGAAACCTGTTTTTTTGCAGGATGTTGGGCGGGTGGGTGTTTGAGGGCGAGTGTGTCATCGAGGTTATCACACTGGCACCTCCCATCACAGATGTTTCATTGTTTTTCACCCAACAACACCTCCAGAAGGCTCGGCAGTAAATTCTCAGCCAGCGCTAACCCGCCCCCGCTGCATGTGAAAGGATCTAATGATGAATAACAAAGCCACCGGC
This sequence comes from Amniataba percoides, assembly GCA_037176925.1. NCBI lineage: Eukaryota > Metazoa > Chordata > Actinopteri > Centrarchiformes > Terapontidae > Amniataba > Amniataba percoides. Next base: position 2,097,961 of record JBAJHX010000115.1, read on the forward strand.
CGGGCACATCTATCATCTCCTTCACAGATTAGCAGCACTGCAGCCCAGAATGACGTTCTGGCGGCTGAAAGCTGCAGCAGACGGCAGTGAAAGCTGCAGCATCGGGTCGTGAACTCGGGTCAGGTCTCTGTCATTCCTTCAGACCGACTCCTCCGGACCTCCGGGGGCTTTTTGGGAGCAGACAGACGGACTCTCGCTCTCGGCCCCCCTCAGGAGCCGGGCAGGGGACGCAGATGCTCCTCTGCTATTCTGGGAAGTGAACTCCAGCGAGGAATTTATCCACAAAGGCAGAAATGGTGGAGGAAAAGTGACGAGCAGGATTTAAAATGACTCCGTTCTGCAATAATCAATTTCTTCATATCATCACTGGAGCTCATGATTATCTGTGATGTGAAAGGCTCGGCCCTTTGGAGCGATTTTTGCGTGCCAGCATGAAAATAACCAAAATAAAACACTTCCAGAAGTACTTTCACTTACAGACATGACCCTGAAGTTTACTGACACAAACTCAAATTCAGCAAAAGTGACACCAAATTTACAGACACAAGTTTCATGAATCTTTTTTAAACTTCCTGTTTTAAGTAAGAAATAAACCGGATGTTTGTTTGGAGGTTCATCTGTTGAGGTTCGGTCTCATAAACTTTGCTTCCAGTCACAGTCTGAAACTATTTTTACACTAAAAAGCTCCAATAAAGTGACTGTACACTTCCTGCTGAGTGCCAGACAGACACTGTTAGTGACGAGCTGGTGAACACGGTGGAGCTTTTAACTTATAAAGAGACAGATAATTCAGCAATTATTTTGGCGAGAACAATGTTATTATGAAGTATAGGAGTAAAAGTCAAAAATGCCAAAATAAAAACACAACCTATAAAACTTTCTGAAACGATAAAACATGAAAGTATTGTAAAATTCTGCACATATTTTTCTCCAAATATCACAATTTGACCTAAAAGATCTTAAGATTGATGATTACAAAACATAACGGTTCATATGTCAAATTCATCGTCTAATAACTAACAGGAGTCTCGTTCATCACACAAACTAAATCTGACACCATCTGAAATCTTTTGGTTCAACGTGAGAACGAGTGCGACTGAACTTGAGTTTAATGAAGTCATCTCTTTGAAGTGAAGGTGTTTGTAGGTGAAATCGAGAGCCTGAGACGAAGATAATCCCGTCTCCAAAGCGACGCTAAGTGAAACTTTCCGGGTCGAGGGTCAACGATCAGAAACACTGTGCGGTCACTCGACACTTCGCGGCCGAGTCCCGACAGGTGGAGGCAGCGACGGACGGCTCAAGGAGAAAAAAAACTTTCAATTAAAGGATTCCTGACGGGACTCGAATGACCGAAGGAAGCTCCAATTATAATCGTGAACATAAGACGGAGAGCAAACAGCTGCTGTCAACAAGCCTGCGACTCTCCAGCTGCACTGAACACGATCAAAGAGGACGAAGTGAAGGCGGCCAGAAAATGTTTTCCATTTAGCAGATACACGCCTGGATGCATGCTTAAAGCGGCGCACACACAGCTCCTGGATTCAGAACCATTCTTTGAATCTAGCGTGAAATCCACTTATCGCAGCCGAATCCTTTCAGATCTCTGATTGAAACTCATCTTTGGAGTGAAAGAAACACGCCAATTTCAATTCCGGGCACTCGAGTGGACGCTTACGAACACAAAGCTGCTCAGAAATACGACAGAATACATACAAACTGCACGCACACCAGCAAGAAGAAGAAGGAAGCAGATTTATAAAGATGAAACTAATATGTGGGAGAAAGGCTCTTTAATTTCACTTATTTAACCCCCCAAACTGGAAGAAACAAGTGAAACTAAAACACCTCCAGAAGGATTAAAAAAGGCACAAATATTTCTTGTGACGACAGGTGAAAATGAGCTTTTCTAAACTAACTCTGCCTCACTTTATGTTTTGTTAATCAATGAGCACCGTCTCCGTCATAAACTACAAACATCCACTTAATGTTTGTGCATCTTATCCAACCTATAAAAAGAAAGAGGAGATTTAAATCGATATAATCCAGGTATTTTAACAGCCTGGAACCAAAATAAGATGAATTATCAGAACAAAGTCTGATTTTTATCATCTGTGGTGAAAATATCACAATGAAACTGAAGAAATCTGGACTTTTCTCAGGGATGCTGAACACTGCAGAGGTTTAAAAAAGTCATTTATTTGCAGAAAAAGACCACAGAAACACTGAATGTGGATCTGAACTGGATTTCGTATCATCTGCATGTCACCTGTTGAAAACTCATTATGTGTGCAGAGACGTGCATCCACAAATCGATGTGGACGAGTGGATGAAACCTCATCACAGAGAGCAGCTGATATTTACCGCCTTTCTATTGATCCAGGCCAATATGCTCCTTCTGCCTGAGCAACTTTTGCAGCGTGCTGACAAAAGCTCCCGCTCATCCAAACAATGCAAAGCAGACCAAGTGTTCGGGGTGTGGATCCATAAAAAAGTGATTGGTGGAATATCTACGCCTCGCAGCAGCCGAAACGCTGCCCCATTAATAACCCCGCTACGACCCCACCCACCCAAAATCCTCTCCAAATCCACTCTGGCCTCCTCGTGTCGGGGTGTGGACGGCGGGGG
>JBAJHX010000115.1:2204376-2215634 GCA_037176925.1 Amniataba percoides
AATATATATACATACATTTTTGCTCTCAATTTTAATTATTTCACTTCTAATTTTCAGCCATCTGATCATTTTTTGTCACTTTCAGGCCTCCATATGAGGAAGTTCAGTTGCTCTCCTCCAGATTCCTTCATTCATTTAACACTGTGTCTTTAAACACTTTAACAAATTCATCCTTTACTCAGCACATAATGTTAAAACATTTCATCACAAATTAAAGGCAGATTCAGGACTGAAGGCCACAGTGAGGCTCTGAAGGGGTCGTGAAGACTTTTTTAAAAATAAAACGCTCTTAGTTTTTCACACAGACACAGACGAGCGTGACGAAGGTTCAATAAGCTGCTGAGTTACAGGAAGCTTCTTATCACTTCGGACCAGACGTCCTGATGAGACGAGCAAAAAGACGCAGAGCCCGTACGAGGACTCGGAGGCCAGAAAACAGGTAGAAACACCTGTCGAACACCGAGTCACTGCAGAGATCGATCAATTCAAATATACTAATCTATTTGATTCAGAACTAATCGATTCAGTGGTTTAGCTCTAAAAAGCATGATCAATTCAGACTAAATATGATGGATTATTATAGATTAAACAGTATAATAATCTGAATAATACCATTCTGCATAGAGTGTAATTTGACCATTAGTATATTTTTCTGTTTTACTTCTGTACTTCTGTACTAGAGCAAAGCACGACTGCTGAATACTTGAATAGTACTAAAAGTACTAATACTCAGTGGTGGAGGAAGGATTCATGTCACCTTCTCAAATAAAAGTACTAATACTGCTAAAATACTCTGTTATTAGTAAAGGTCCTCCAGTGCAGATGTTAAAGAAGCAAAAGGATGTGAGTATAATCAGAACAATGTACTCAAAGTATTAAAAGTACTGAACACAGACAAATGTCCTTGCATGTTTACTACTTTTACTTTGGTAAAGGATCTGAATACTTCCTCCAAAACAGAGTATTTGTACTTCTACTGAAGAAAAAGATCTGAGTACTTCCTCCATCACTGTTATTACTCAACTATAAAACTTGTTGTATATATAGATAATTATGAAATAGAAATGTAAACATAAAACACTGAGATAACTGTAAGATGCACACATGGTAACCACAGAAACAGTATCATAGCAACACTCCTGCAGCTCCTCAGCACAGTAAGTTAAAGATTCACACTTTGTTTAATGTGACGATCTTCTCCTGCACCAACCTTTGGTTTTTTGTCTTTTGCTGTTTGGTCTTTCGCTGTTTTTGCCTGTTTGGAGCTGCAGAGCCGCCTGCTCGGCGCTGATAAGGCGTGAGGATCGAACATCCTCCATGCTAAGCACCGCCCGGCTGCTGCTCTGGACGCCATTTGAATGAAGCCAAATTAAAGTTGATTAAACGATCACGGTCAGTCCAGATCCTCCTGCAGATGTTATTATCCAACACTTCCCTTCATGTTGTGTCCTTCTGCAAGCACGACCTGCCTGTAGTCACGTGACGAAAACGAGGGCTCCGCAAACTACACCGGGGCAGCCCGGAAGGAGACAGAGGGGCGGGGTTTACGCTGGGGACGAAATATAAACATGATTTAGTAATTAAACACTGTTATAGTATTATTATGTTATAGTACTTTTTAAAGTATTTACAGTATTTAAGACAGAAAAGCTCCAGTACTTCAAAATGGTAAATATTTAAGTAAATGTACTCTAAAAATGTAATATATACTTAGATTATTTCATATTAACATTTTACTGTAAAATACATATAATAGTAGCACTTTAATTTAGACATCAATGCTTAGCATTTATGAGAAATAACCATGTACAAACACAGCAATATTTTACGTAGCACTGCTGAAATCTATTGAACTTCCCCGCCCTTGCCGCTACGTGTTGAACGGCACAACCGCACCTTAAAACGAAGCGCACCCATTGTTGGACAACCAAAATTTACACTGCGTTAAAACTCCTTAATCCGACTAGCAGCTAAATAATCTTTAATATATCTTTAGTCCACATTTGTATTTATATATGACACCTTAACTAAACAGAGATTATATTATTTTCATCGTGGAGGTGAGTAAAACGCTCATAAAAGCGTTTTATTTGCTCCCGAGCGAACTCCGCGTCAGTAGTTGCGGCTCACCGCGGACCGGACTCCCCGGAGGAGCGCGGTGTTAATGTTCAGCTTTACCCGGAGGAGCTGCGTACTTTTCCCGCAACGCTCCAGATGGCTGTACGCTGGCTGTGCAGGTGAGAGCCGGGCCGTGGGGGGGGTGGCGGTGCGGGGTTTCTGACGGCCTGAAACAGCGGAGGTATTCGGCGGGAGGTGGGGCGGAGTCAGGTGATCTCCGGCTGCTCGCTGACGGCGGACAAAGGCGGAGAAGCTGCCCGCAGAACGAGCTCCGAACCCGGCCTGCGGATCAGCGGCGCCCCGCGGAGCAGCGTCTCTGTGCGGGGAAACTTATTTTAAAGCAACGCTGTGTTGTTGGAGGAAACCCCCCCTCCCCGCCCCTTGTGTGTGTCTGTGTGGGAGGGGCGACTCCAGCCCGACCGCAGTCAGTCATCCAGCCGGGCGGTGCTCAGGCTGCACCGGAGCGGCTCCTCCACACACCGCTGCCCGCCGCTGACGCCTGTCCGGCCGCCTGCAGGCCGCCGCGCCCCGAGGCTGCTCCGCGGAGCTCCGCAGACATGTGCGCGAATGTGTTCGGGGTTTTGAAAAGGTGAGGACAGGAGGGCGTGCGTGTGTGTGTGTGTGTGTGTGTGTGTGTGTGGAGGTGCTGCTGCTGCTGCTGGTTCTGCTGCTGATGCTTCATCCAGCCCGACAAAAAAACGGTTTTCTGTGGTGACATAATGCGCAAAGCCCTGCAGGATCCAGGACCCGGATTAAGACCCGGACCAGGATCCAGGAGCAGGGGCATGATCGTCCAACGACCCCCAGACCAGGATCATCCAGGACCTGGTGCAGGATCCAAGATTGACACTGGATCCAGGACCCGGTGCAAGATAGAGAACCAGGTGCAGGATCATCCAGGACCTGGTGCAGGATTGAGGACCAGTGCAATTCAAGGACTTTGTGCAGGATCATCCAGAACCAGACCAGGATCCGAGCTGATCTGGTTCCTGGTCCTGTGCAGCTTTGGGGGGGCGGGTGCCTGCACCGGTCCTGGATGGTGGATGTGAATCAGAGGCTGCATGTGTGGACTCCCTCTAACAGACCTGCTCTCGCTGTAAGAGCAGGCCCGGAGTCGCCCCCCCTTTTTTCTTATTTATTACAGTTTTATCTTTATTTTGCTGTCTGGGATCAAACTGAGGTGTTTGCCTGGCTGGAGTGGATTTTGTTGAGATTATCCTAATAAATACTCAGATTTGTGAGCTCGGCTCGGCGGTCTGGAAATGCCCAGCCCCCCTCCGGCCCTCTTACATAAAAGGACTTTTGGGAATGCTGAAACATAATCCTAATAAGAGTTATTGATGCTGTGAATAACAAAGCGTCGTCACATCGTGTTTTCAGGCGCCTCGGCTGGAAACGACTGCCTGTCTCGTGATGCAGCCGCTCCCCTGAGCCACGCTGGGATGTCAAATCCAACATCCGTGTCTGATTTTTAATCCCGTGTTTCAGTTTTTTTAGTTTGATGATCGTTTGTGGACGCAGGGGAAGAATTTCCTCTGAAGCAGTTTTCTCACTTTCCTCTTTTCTTTGTCTCTAAATAGTAAAGTTGAATCAGGAGGTCTTTCTTTATAATCGTGTGTTTTTCCTGTAATACTGCACGTGTGTTGTTTTAGTTTTATTTCTAATATTTCTGCTGAGTGTTGAGAGGAGTCAGACAGCTGCTCTTCATCTTCAGTGTGACGGAAACGCTGAAGTTCAGCTGCAGTTTGTGAACCAAAAGCAGAAAGTTCAGGAAAATGATGCTTAAAGAGACGTGAAGCAGCTGCAGAGAAACACAGTGACACAAAGATGCAAAACTACAATGAGACAAAATTACTGCAGAGAGACAAAACTTCCACTAAGATGTAGAATAACTACACATAGATTAGCGACACAAAGACAAAAGACAGAGACTATAAAGACAGATATCAACTTTAAGAGAGACAACTATGAGCAGCAAAACAACAACCAAAAGATGCAAATACACAAAACAGCTACAAAGAGACGTGAAATAACCACAAACAAACATGACAACAAAGAGACGAATGCTCAGCAAACAGACTACAAAGAGACACAACACAGCTGCAGGGAAGGAAATCAGAGCCAAAGAGGAACAACTACAAGATGCAAAACCACAATCAGAAGTTTTAAGATGACTACAAAGAGACACAAAGCTACTTTCATTAAGACGACAGAAACCTGCACGCTGTGGCTTTTTACATTTTAAAAGATAAACACCAGAGAGAGCGGCCTGCAGCTTTATTTTGATTATTGAGTAATATGAGTTGATTCAGAGTATAAAAATAAAATAGTTTGGTTTCATCCACACCAGCAGTCCCAGAAAAACAGCAGCTAATCTTCACAGCAGAGACACTGATATTTTTAAAAGCTGTTATTAATCTTTCTAAAGAAGCAACACTTGGTGATGTTGGTGCTGAAGTAGTGTTGAAGTGGGAATTCGTCTCCCATCTCGGTGACACACTTCTTCTTTGAGCGAATCTCCCTGCAGGAGTGTGGAGGTGTGGAAGTGTTTCACAATCTGGGTGTTGGTCGGCTGCGTTTGCTTCCTCCTTCCTCGGAATTTAGAGCTCGATGTGCGTCCTGTTTTTCTCTCTGGATTAGAGAGCGATCGCCACCATGTCAGCCGCCGAGCCTGACAGAAACACACAGCGAAGATCCGAACGGTTGTCATGTGGGCGTTTTCCGTGTCGAGACGAAATGTAGGTTAACCTCATTCATTCGCCCGCCTGATTGTAACGACGTGTGGATACATGATGTGATGTTTTTACTTCTCGTCTTCACACGGGTGGTTGTCTGGTTTCTGTGGAGTTACGTCCGATAAGAGAGAGAAGAGCAACTAAAGAGGTCAAGGTCGAGAAAAGACCCCTCTGTTTGCAGGTTTTGTACATTTATTCCTCGATCAACATTCATTCATTTTAAGAGCACGTAGAGAGAAACATTAACGGTATTTGCACTGAGAAGATATGTGAGCTCATTTGTCTTAGTACACACAGATTAGTGATGATAAATACTGTTGCTTTACGTCAGTGGGTCTAAAACAAAGTTAATCTCTTGATAAAAGTTTCATGTCCCTCAAACCTGTAACCAAACTTAACAGCTAAAAAAAATACTTTTTTAAAATCTCTTTTAAGACATTTTCCTTTACTGTACTTTCCTTACTGTTACTGTAAGACAGTGCACTTCTGCATGATTACACCAGAACAATTTAATAGCAAAGCTGATATATTAATCAGTATTAACTTATTCCAAATATATTTATATATTCTGGATCATTGTTAACAGAAAGATTGATATTTTAATGTAAAAATATGAATATTGGCGCTATCATTACCACTTCTGAACTTGGAGACTTGGTTACTGTTACAGTTTGTTAAAATATTAAGAGTTAATCCTCCTTTTCACAAACTGAATCCACGCACATTACACGCTCAGTTTTCCCAACGACAAATCCGGACAGATGAGTCTGGTGTCGTTTCTGGAGACCAGCAGCGAAGATGGATTATTTTCATGGTTAATGACTCTTCATCCTCCAGGCTGGATTTCTGACAACATGACAGAATTTCCTGCAAATTGGAGATACGACATTTCATCCTTGGATGATTTTTCAGCTGTGACTTTCTCTTTTTTTATTTCTTTTCTTCCCTCCTCTGTGTCAGTGGGCAACTGTCTCCACCGCAGTCATTGTGGTTTCATCAGAAAGGTCAGCTGTAACGTCCCGTGTGTGCTGACGCTCTGAATCTGGAGATGTGCACAAAGATTCACTAAAATCTCACTTTTCGACGCAGACGTGTCACATCATTACCGTGTTCAGCAGCCACCGAGGAGCAGGGCGTTTACATCCGACCACACGGATGTTTGTTCCTCTGGAGCTGGTGGAGATTTAAATGTTTGAGGTTTCTGACTTTGTCTTCATGCCAGCTGTTTCGGCAGAGATGCAGAAATTAGTCGGAGTCGTATTCAACCAGTGCTGCCTGCGGGAATCTGAAAAGAAACTTCTGTATTGTTTGCTTTGTTTGGGCCTGCTCCTTTGTCGCTCATTGTTCTGACTTTCCTGTAATGCTGCCTTTTATTTTCCAGCCTGTTTGGGAAGCCCTTTGATGGTGGGAAGAGGATGGACCATGGCGGCTCGCAGCAGCAGCAGCAGCATCCGATGGAGCAGCAGCAGCAGCCGTTCCACCCGCAGCATCCCGCCATGATGCGGCTGTACGAGGTCCAGAAGGAGGTGGCGTCTCTCGGGCCTCAGGTCTGCACCTTCAGCGGCCTGCAGAACGACCGCGACTACAAGCGTCTGGAGCGCGAGCTGACGCGGCTGCTGCTGGAGGTGGACCAGGTGGACACGGAGGGCAAACCGGAGCTACAGGGGGCGCGCAAGAGAGCGGCGCAGGAGGTGGAGGGCCTCCTGCGCTACCTGGAGGAGAACGCCACCCATCCGTCCCGCCAGGTCATCGAGGAGCTGAGCGAGGAGGCGCGGCGGCTGGTGGACGAACGGGTGGTGGCGCCTCAACGCAGCGGCGGAGTGGCCGAGATCAACGACGAGCTGGTGGATGCTCTGCAGGAGCTGGTGCTGAGGCTCACCCAGGTCAAGACCGAGGCGAGGGTGCCGCTCCGCAAAGCTCGCTACCGGGCGCTGACACGCCTGTGCGCCGTGCAGGACGTGATCGAGGGCCGCACGCAGCAGCAGACGCTCTCCCTGCCGCTGTCGGGGGACACCCACGAGGCCGTGCACGCCATCAACCAGGTGATGGTGAAGGTGAGCGTGGCGCGCAGTCAGCTGGTGGCTCTGCTGATGGGCCTGAGCGGGAGGGACAGCTGCGCCCACCTGTCGCGAATCCTGACGGAGATGCAGGTGGAGCTGGACGCTCTGGATGTTTCCGGGAACGCGGCGATCAGAAATTATAGGAAACAGGTTGTGGAGGAGATAAACGGGCTGCTGAAACATCTGGACCTGGAGGGCGAAGGCGACGACACGCGCAGGTAGGCATCAGTTCACAAATCAGTTCATGTGCTGACGATTTCCTCCATTAAAGAATCATTTGGATCTACAACAAGTCAAAAAACAAGAAAGAATAACTTTCCAAAGTCTTGTTTTGTACGACCAGAAGTTTAAAACCAAATTCATTCAAATTCACTCTCACAGGAGACTAAATATTCAACACGTTTTGGCACTTTTGCTTAAAAAAACTGATGCAGAACTGTCCAGGTGTTGGTTTGGATTAGAGGAAGTACAATACAGATGCATATTTTGTTCTTCTCAGTACAGCAGCAGCTTGGGTGGTGAATTGGGGGGTGGGGGGCAGATTGGATGGGGTGCTGTTGAATCTTGATTTGAATCATACGTTGCTGTCAGGAGTGAATTAGACTCAATCACCAGAGAAGCACTGATAGCAATAATACAGGACGCCTACTGAGCACTTCATTATGTGGAGCAGCAGACTCCAACGCTGATTTAAGTACCATCCAGCCACAAGTTTCCCTTTGTGCTTTTAGAAATAAAAAAAAAGGGTAGTTTGATGCTTTATAAAAAACAAGCAAATCCTAATGAATCGAAAATGTGTTTATTCACATCTCTGCATTTTAACGTTCACTTGTTTTCAGAAACAACAGTGACATTATTCAACATGTGTTTTTATTTTATTGGCACACTTGATGACTTTTCCCTCCTGCTGCAGGCACATTTTACTGAAATAAAGTTCAGCTCCTTCAAATATTGGGATGCGATGTTCGCTAATTCAGTAAGACTGATTAGCTTATTTTAAGGAAATTATACTAAGAAGATGAGTTTGTAAAAAAGGGACAAGATTAGTTATTAAATTAGTTAAATCATTGTAAAAACGTTTTGTGGCTATAAGCCTCATCTCTGCCTCTCCTCTGAATCTCCACCAGACTGTTGCATTGTAGGTAATGTAGGCTTCAGTTTTTGAGAAGGATAATGGGTGATATATAAAAAAAAGATGATATCGCTGATTCTGCGACAGATTTATTTTTTAAGAGTTTATCTCAAGTTTGAGATTGTTACAGAGGAGATAAGGTCCTTTATTGATCGCACAAAATTCACCGTTACAGAGCAGCGATAAATTAGTTTTTGTTTGACATGTAGATTTTGATCTCGTGTTCGTCTTAACGCTGGAGCAGTTCATAACTTTGATAATATTTAGAACAGCGCTGTTTCTAAAACGCAGTTAGTGAGGAAGGTTTGATCTTCATCAGTTTGTGAAGTTCAGAAAGTTGACTTTGTGTTTGTCTCTTCAGGTACGACCTGGCGCAGAATAACTCCATCCGTGAGATCGAGGCGGTGCGAGCTCACGTGTCCCACCTGCGCGAGGGCGTCCTGCGGCACTGCGTGATGGGCGACCTGAGCTTCAGGCCCAAAGCCGAGCTGCAGAGCCTCCTCACCCACCTGGACCAGGTGGACACGGCCAAGAACCCGTGCATCAGAGAGGCCCGCCGCCGCGCCGTGGTGGAGGTCCAGGCCATCATCACCTTCCTGGACCTCCGCGAAGCCCTCGCCCGCCGCCAGCCGGGCCCCAGCGAGCACCCGTCGCACCGGGCCGTGTGGCTGGTCCTGGGCAGCCTGTCGGACCTGCAGGCTCAGGTGCTGGGCTTCGACGGGAAGCGGGCCGACAAGAGCTACATGATCCTGGAGGAGCTGCTGACCAAACAGCTGCTGGCGCTGGACGCCGTGGACCCGCAAGGCGACGAGATGACCAAGATGGCGCGAAAGCAGGCGGTGAAGTTCGCCCAGAACATTCTCAACTACCTGGACATGAAGACGGACGAGTGGGAGTATTGATTCACTGGGAAACAAAAAAAAAACAACAACACGGGTCACAGCGTGGCAGCCATGTTGCTCGGCAGAAACACCAGATGAGACGTCGCTGCAGGAAGGAAAGGAGCGATAATGTGTGTAAATAAAACAAAAAACAAAACGTTATCATTCCATGGGCTGTAAATAATGACTCAAATCCCCAGAATGCACTGCAGCAGCGCTTTTCTTTAGTCTCTTTGTGGTAGTTGTGGCTGACCCTGCAGAGAAGTCAACAACACTGAACTTCTTTTGTGAAACACTTTGAATTTTTTTTTTTTGTGCATTTTGAGGATTTTCTTTTTAACTCTCCTGAGTGTGTGTGTGTGTGTGTGTGTGTGTGAGCTGTCGTCTGTTGCCTCGTCGTATTAGGTGTGTGTGTGGTCGTCGAAGCCTGCTGCCAAAGCACTAAATAATGCCTGTTATAGTGGTCGTATCCTCCAGACTGCACTTGATATTGATGAATTACCCGAGTGTGATTGATTGGTTTAGCGGTCGCTTCTTCCCCATCTGAGCTGTTTAATCTGAGTGTCGGTTGTAAATGGAGACAGCCAGCGCGTGTGTTAAATACCGACGCTCATCGCCACCACGAGAGCAGGGCTCGGTCCAGATTGTGGTCGCTGTCGGTGCAGATTTTGGGAGATAAAAATGTAAAAAAAGAAAGAAAAAAAAAGATAAAAAACTCAAATTCCAGCAACGTTTTTCCTTTATTTTGCTGCAGTTGTGATTCTGTTTAGCCGAGCAGATGGCCTGAGCAAATGTTAAACGGGGAATTACTTTAATCTGCAGCGAAATGAGCTTTTTGCACAAAGGAGAATCAAAAAGGTGAAACAAACGTGGAGCTGGAGTCGCAGCCAAACAGCGTGTTTAAACAGAGATGTAATTAGAGCGAGCAGCGGGGAGTTCGTGTTGCTGATGGAAGGTCGCTCTGCACTCCTGCCTGACCCCGTTTATCCCATCAGCGTTTTGGTCCGAGTCTCTGGTAGCGCTCCGATCAAACCCTGCAAACCTGAGCTGGAGAGAGGAACGGATGTCGAGCGGAGGCATCGATGGAGTCGGCGGGAAATTAGAAATCTGTCGACCTTTGGTGGTCTGGTGTAAACAGGATGTTGAAGGAAGGAAACAGATAAAGGTTTTTCCCCCTCGCTGCTTGTGTAGCCGTAACACGCTTCAAATGTTTGTTGTGACTTGGTACGATCGGCTATAAATGGATCAGGTTTGAATTCAGAGAAGGAGGAGAGGAGGCGATTTTTTTTTTTTTTTTTTTGCTGTTGCTGCTGTGCCGCTTTTGGTTTTTTGTTTCTACCCACTGCTTTCGACTTATCTGAGAGGAGCGCGACTGTGCGAGGTCCCCGGGGAGGGAGGGAGGCCGAGGCGCTGAGATCTGCTGGATTGACACATCAAGGCTGAAGCTCGCAGCCCGGCCGTCGGGTCCTGTGCGGTGGAGAGTATTGATGCTGATCGCAGTCGACAGAGCCTTCTAGAAACTTCTCGAAGCTGCTGCTGGAGACGGTGGGAGGGACTGGAAGAGGAGTCCGAATCTCTGTGCCTTTATTTTCACCCTTCCCTTTGAGCCTGGTTGGTGGAAAAAGCAGCCTCGTGGCGCAGCGAGCGAGTAAGGAGCGAGCTCGCTTTGATGCTAAAGCACTGAATGTGTTTATGGAGAGCACCTTGGCCATTATCCCCACAATGAATTTGCACTACCTGTCAGCAATTGAGGCTTTTTTGAATCAGTATTTATCCCCCGATGAAGACAAAAGGTGACTGGTCAGTAATTTGGTGGTGACACAGAGTGACGGCGCTCTTTGCAGCAGGCGGTAAAATGAGTCACATCGCGCTTTCACACTGCAAACAGCCTCGCTGATGCAGCCGATCTTTTGCTCTGAAAGCAATCAGGCGACGGCAGCTGAAACTCGAGCGACAAAACAGAATAATTACCCGATTAAACGGCTTCACGCTGACCTCTAAAAAATGAATGAGCCGTTCTTCAAAAGATGGATTATGAGACGTTCATTTCTGCAGAAGATTGTGAATCTCAAACCTCCTCGATGACACTGCAAACAGCAGTTTATTTCTTTATCAAGTTCAAGTTTATCATCTTACCAATCACTGTGAAGCACTAAAAAATCCTCAGTACTCATCCAAGAATCAGAATCAAAATGTAAATGGATAAAATAGAGCTGCAGCTAAAATATCTCAAAATAATGTAGACAGACGAGCAGTAACGTTAATCATAATAAAGTATGTAAAACATGCACATGATCAACAGACAGGATAGATTATAGAAATTTAAAGCCAC
>JBAJHX010000115.1:2229056-2243780 GCA_037176925.1 Amniataba percoides
TCTATCTATCTATCTATCTATCTATCTATCTATCTATCTATCTATCTATCTATCTATCTATCTATCTATCTATCTGACTGGTACCTGACAGCGATGGGGATGGTGCCATATTTGGCCGGTTGCCACGGCAACTGCAGGATTTACTCACTCCTCCGCGGCAGCTGCCCTCTGTTTGGCCCGTGGATATTACTGTGTGTCTCCACTCCCACACGTCACACACATCTGCAATTCACTCCAAACCACCCAAGGAAGAGGCAAAGTGCAGCAGCGGAGTCACCCAACGTGACTACGGTTTGCAAAAAGGGAATTAGTGGCATGACAGTCAGCTTAAGAAGCCACTGTGGGAATTAAAGTCAGCTTTTCCTGGAACAGAAACAGATGTGGCTATTTACCCCCACTACAACACAAATACGTGTTTTTTTTCCTCTGCAGAGCTCCAGAAAACATGCTCTTATGACACTAAAAATGGCACTAAATTTTGTGTGTGTACTAGCATGTGCAGCATGAGAGAGATGTCATAATTTATTTAGATCTGTATCATCTCATGTGAAGGTCTATTTGCTGTGAGAGACGGGATCACAGACCACTAAAAGTCTCTATTTCGGGACACAAAGTGCAGAGCCGGGTTGGCACAGCCTTGTCTGAGCTGCAGGGGGCAGCCGATCATCGCACCACGTCCAGGTCTGTCCCACCTCCAGCGACACGTTTGGGGGGGGAACAGCTGCCGTCCGCTCTCCTTCGCCCTCTGTGGGACTCTGTGTGGTCTGTTTCCAACCTGAGCTCCTCAACCTGTGGCACAAATGTTTCACCGAAGCAAAGGGAAGAAATGGAAACTGGAAAACGAGCCTTTCGTAACTGCTCTCCTGTCGCAGAGCTGAAAGTTCAGACAGGTCGAGGCTGTGTGCAAACCAATAAGGAAGTGAAACAAGAGTTAAACAGTTCATCCTCTTCTTGGCCAATGATTGACTGAGAAATGAATCAGCTGCCGTAAAACAGTAATAAAAAAAGACGTTAACAGCCCTGTAAAGAAATCAGACAAACTCCTGCACACTCCCCATGAAGGCAGCTATGATATGACATCAAGATTTAAAACAGATTTCATGAGGCAGAAAGGTAAAAGGTCCCAAAAGCTGCAGTGGCAGAGCAGGTTGATTTAAAGGAAGTCAGTAGCATTAAAAACAGGATGGAGTGAGTGGAGATAACTGGGACATCCTGATGGCTTCATTAAGAGCAATGTGATGTAAAATACAGGAAACTATTACCAGCAGACAGGAAACTACAAAGTCTGCACACGTTTTTAGTGTGATCATGATCATTTTTCTACTTTGTGTATGTGTGTAATGTAAGTTAAGCTAATCAAGGCTTTTAACCTCTTTCAGCTCCTAGGTTTGGTTTTATGATGAACTTAATGTACAATGAAAAACAACAAACAGCATCAGAGTTGCTTGGATGATCAGCTGCTAAAAAAGTGGAAGATGGAGCAGCTAAATATTTTTCTGAGGAGGTGGTGGAGACCAAACAGGATGAAAACCTTCTAACTTTTTCACTGAATACTTGCAGTAAACGTTCGGCAGATTGTTTGGCCTGTGGTTGAAATATTAGTTTTCATCTGTCGTTTAAACTCAAGCATGTGAACAAGATGTTGGTGCTGAAAGTACGAAAACGTTTGCTAACACGTTGATAATCCGTCAGAAGCTCTTCTGCCCTCTTGTGGCCAAACAGTAAATCAATAAAGCTTTAAAACTTCAAGCAAAAGTTCCTCAAATTTCAGTATTTCACTTTAGCTTCTAACACATCAGTCATCTTTGTAGACGTGTGCATAAAGAGCCAACGCCCATTTAACCCAAAACCAGTGAGTCACTGAAACATCTGGTTTTCATCGCGTGTTTATTAGTATTTTCTATATTTCTTTCTTCGTGACAACAACAAAAACCCATAAAACCAATAATATGAATATGCAGCAAAACCAGTATTGTTTTTCATCTCCAAACTGTTTCTTTTAAACAAGAGCTTGGAGTAGGTTCAGACCAACTTCTCCATTTGTCCACAGACTCACGCTGAGCCGCAGCCATTAACTTGATAAGTATTGATTGATTCATAATCGAACGACAGAGTAAAAAGGTCTGTGCAGCTTCCAGGCAGAGCTGTTGAGCTGCTGCTGCGTCGCCTCTCTGGCCAAAGTCCAACCTGCAACCCGACGTCCTGCCTCTCTGCACGTTCACACCACAGACACACCTTCTGCAGACTGCAAACACACTTCATACATACAGATGGGAAGTCTGCAGCCCTGCAGCACCGCAGATTTCATTACACCGTGTGCTGTTGTCCTGTCGCGTTATGTAACACCTTTAGCACACACATTTTCACACACACCAACATGACACATCAGTCAATCAACCACTTTGCTGCAGAATGAATATATTCAGATCGATGAATATGAAGCACAGTCACCAACACAGTGAGAGCACACTTCATAATTCAATATTTTCTAAAGATTTTAACACTCCACTGCAGAGTTTAAGTTCAAAATGATGCATGATGGTCCAGCAAAACCTAAAGGACACTTAAGAACATAATTATTTCAGAAATCAGTGAAAAAAAACAAAAAACAGTGTAAAGATAAACTGTGCATGTACTGTCTTTTTCTTAAATCACAGTTTCAGAGATGTTACTGCTATTAAGACATAAACAAACATCATTGCATGAAGTTCTTGTTCTGGAGAACTGTGTGCAAACTGTAAATGTTTTCAGCTGTCTTTAACTCTTCAAAATGCACCAGTGTTGAACTGTTCCTGCAGCCATTTTCTGGCTGGTGGAGGTTTCATATAGTAGTGAAATCCTTGTTGCATAGTTTCAATTGTCAGCCAGATGTCAGCTGTTTGTGTTTGCAGTTCACCAGTCAGAGACTCTCCGTGTTTCTGCTTTATGGGAAAAGCACAATGCTGCTCCCGTGACAGTGACTCACGCAGGCTGCACGTACTCAGAGGAAATATGGATCTGATTTTAACTCTTAGCTGCTCGGCTGCACGTTGGAACGAATCGGCTCCAGCGTCGTTTCTCGCTCTCGTGCTCGGCCGTCTCGAGTTCCCTCTGAATATCCTGCTCTGCAAAAATGCTTCATTTAATGACGCCAGAGCCTCATTGAAGGCCAGACGATCATCAAACCAAACCACTGTGGCTTATTACAGAGCAAAGAGACAAAGTAAAACACAACTTGTGCTGCTGCTCGCTTTCAAAAATAGCAGTTTCAAACGTGTACCTGACTCAGACATGCAGCGCTGCAAAATGCACCCTGATTTTTCAGGGCCTTCAATGTGAAATCTCTGGAGCAAGAGATTATAGGAGGGCACAACATTTAATTTACAGTGCTAAAGCTCCTAAAATGGAGACAAAACCTGAGTGAATATTTGACTTTCATTTCTGAAGTGGGCAGAAACACGATTACAAATCAGTGCTAATGTTGTTTTGTGTCTGCAGGATGTGTAAATAAAGATTTGTTTATGATGTTTGTTGTGTTTACAGCGTAGTTTGGTGCAGCTAAAACATCTATAATGCAGATTTTAAGTGTCTTTAAGGAATCAGGACACTAAACTTACAAAATAAAGAAAACCAGAGGACAGTCTGTGATTTATATTAATGATTATACCTTTTTTTTTACATAATGCTCATTTAGAGGCATACAGAGGTCAGATATAATATTTTCATAAAGACAGCAGCTGCACATATATCACAGGAGTGTGTTGCCCTTTAAAACTGTGCCGTCGTCCTCTTTTCTTATCACAAGGTTGAACTCTGTGAGTAACCTGTGACTTTCAGTATGTACAGTCCTGCAGGCAGCGATTAGGGCGGCACCGAGCCAGCAAACAGGTCACCGGCTCCTTCTGTCATATCGCCTTTTTTATGACTTTTAACTTCCTCAATGACAAGCAAGTGACGTCACCAGCAGCCAATCACAGGTTTTTATTCCCCCGATAAACTGAAGGTAAGTTAAAGTGAATGTGTCGTAAAACTGCGATCATAGAAACAGGAATGAACCAGGATGAGTTTGCTAATGACTCAAATAATAACATAAAGTTTATTATCTTTATTACCTGTGTTCATGCATTAATTAGATATTTTCTGCTGATTGAGTCCTGATTTTTTTTATTCTGTCAGCTCAAAAAATCCTCCTCTAATCACATTTACATATTGTTCATCAGAGAGAAAACCTTATTATGCTTTAATACATTTTAATAGCTAACTGCTGGTTTGTGCAGCTCAGCTTGATCTGAAAGGTTTTTAAAGAAGTTTTGCAAATCCCTTCAGACTTACAGCTTACAAAGACAATGATGAGGTGCTGAGAGATGCAGATTCAGACTTCCTGAACGTACTAAAGAGAGTCTGAAGGAAACTGAGTTTTGAAATCAGTCTGACTGCTGAGCAGCTGATGTTGTCTGTGACTTAAGAATAAAAAGTTTTGTGAGTATAGTTCAGTTTGCATTAGAGAGATATATCCTTCATACAACAACATAACAGTTCATGAGATGGATAAAAACAAACAGGGTTCATATTGTCTGTGCTGCATTTACATTTCGGAGTCGTAGGAAAAGTACTGCAGCCGTCAGTATCTTATCTGAGCGAAGTGTAAATGTGAAGCCTGTCCGGCGGCTGCAGACAGAGTACATATAAGAGCAGATACGCTGCATGAAGGCAGGCCCTTATCTTTTATTCTGCAACACAGAGGCTGTGCAGAGGTAATCGCCCTCCTGCAGAGGTGACTGTGTGGAGTCAAAGCCGCAGAGGCGATTATAAAATGACATCACGGGTGAATGTTAACAGAGAAAACCTTTAAGAAGTGTTGAGCTTCGTCTTCTCAGTTTTATTGTATCTTACAAACCAGGACAGGGTCAAATCTTTGTGTGTGTTTTCCAAACACGCAAACACGATGATCCTTTCTGCGACCTTGTTTCAGTTTAATCTCGACCCTTCACGGTTTCATTATTTGGTGAATCTCAAATCCTCCAAACACTCTGATATCCTCAATGGTTCATTTCAGATTATATAACATTTCATCAAGAGGAAACTTTAACCTACAACTGATCCTTGAGAGACGCCTTTATCAACCTTTTGGTGATTGATTTGAGAATATTGCCAAAAAACAGTTTGCACCCACTGACATGTGACATAGATATATAAAACAAATGTAGGAGCCTAAATCATCAGTATCATGTTTAAACTTCTTCTCAAAGAAGTCAAAGAAAAGAAGAAATGAAAACAGGGACCTTTGACACTGTATTACACCACATTACTACTAAAACTACAAACACCACAATGTTAAAATACTTTTATTTAAGTGAAAGTAAAATCTGAAAAACTTTAAGTGTTTAAATTAAAAGTACTGAATACACCTGTACTGTCCTCTGTTGTTACATTAAAGTGAATTATTCATCATGCATTAATGTAAACGCAGGATTTTATTGTTGCAGTTGATGTGGAATTATTTTTGTATTGAATTACAACTAATGATTTTTTTCATTCTGGATTAATCTGCTTACAGCGTGTTACATTAAATCAAATCAACTGAAAGACAAACATCGTACTTTATATTTTATAAACTTGTCATACGTTTTCTGCAGAAATCTTCAGTAACTGAGTAAATGTACTCAGTTACATTCCTCCTCTGTGTTACACAGAATTCCTGCAGCAGGATAATGAGGTTGGTTGTATTATTACATAATCTGCAGGCACATTCACAATCAAATTCACAAGCCTGTTACTAAAAACGTATTAGAAATATTTCATTTCCGCCTCCCGTGGATCCTCTCGGTGGTTTTTACTGAACAAAGGATCCATTTTCAGAAACCGTAACAAAGACTCAGCTGACGGGTCGCTGACATCAGAGCGAGGCAGAACAAAAAATCACCCCTGATAACACACACCGACCACAAGGCAGCCAGATACAAAGACTTACAGTACAGCAGCACACACACACACACACACACACACACACACACACAGACGCTTCCTGTCTGCAGACTGAGGATCATCTGCAACGTTAAACAAACACAAACACACCTTCACTGTCCACAAGAGACAAATCTTTCACTTTGTCACTTACAGGCGCTGCTGGACGTTTCTGAAATGACTGGTCTTCTTCTTTTTAACTTCCTCTGTGGATTTGAGAGACGCCGACACGACCTTTTAGAAATCTACTTTTAGCTGTTTCACCTCCATTTATTTCCCCATTTTACAGCCAGTTATGTAACACAAAGCAAACCATCTCCACCTGACAAAGCATCGGCGTGTAAAGAGAACAAAATGAGTGTTAAAGGATAAATCTGCACGTTTTATTTCTCTTTCTCTGAGCAATACAACAGTTCATTATAGTTATCATAGTTTATTTTGTGCCACACACACCGTCCCGCTGCCTCAAACACTCACTAGAGCATCACATGTGGATTAATCCGCTGCTAAAAATAGTCCCTGATAAATGCATTTTTTCTCCTGTTTGCCAGAATCCACAGCGTGCAGCTGGTTTAAGAAATAACTGAGCCTTTTATAAAAAATTAAAGCACATATTTGTGAAGTGTTTTGTGCACAAACATGTGCTTTGTGCAGTAGATGCACATGCAGCCTGATTTTTTAACAAGATGATGGAAGTAAATAAGAAACCTTCTCAGTCATGTGTTACTGTTATTAAAGTGTCATTGTGCCTTTAAAGTCACCACGACAGCGATTATTGTAGATTTAAAGTGAAACCTTTCGTTTCAAAATAATATGCACTTTAGATTTCCTTTCTATTGTTGCACCAACATGTGTTGCTGTAAGAAGAAAGATTAATTATAAAAGATTTCTGAGCAATAAAGGAAATCTTTCAAGACATTTTGCCTTTTTTTCTGGATAGTTGGATGAAAACGTCGACACAACTTAACAATATGAAGCTGCAGCCAAACGCTAGTTAGCTTAGCATAAAGACTGGAAACAGAGGGAAACTGCTAGCCTGTCTCTGTTAGAAAAAAATCACAAATTATGAGGCTGATTTGGTTTATTAAAAGTATTATATTGAAATATAAAATTGACTATTTGTAATTTGAGCCTATAAATTCTCCTTTTTCACATTTCTGTTTGTATATTTCATTATAAATGCTGTTTTCATCTTTATTGTGGACATTTCTTGTTTGTTTTGTTACTGAATTGAATTTTTACAACCGGAATCGGGACAAATCTGAGCCTGTTTGTCTTTTCAACGTTTTTCTAGTGAGTTCCTCTCCAGCAAACGGCCCTCAGACACACACAGCGGCCCTGTTTTCCCACAGCCATAATGCTCCCCAGTGTTCCCACTGCTGAGTGCCCGTTTTCAGCCGTGGACTCCTGCCAACCAGCTCTTCCATTAAATGAAGACGAGCGGGGCGGCCCTGCTTTCTGAGGCTCTGCAGGGAAACGCTGATTAACCCTCCATTGTTGTCCCCTTGCAGGCGACCCCCACACCTCCACCACGAACACGACTGGCTGATTCCCAAACTGTGTCGCTGGAGGAGAGACTTCTGTCGTGTTTTAATGAGGCTGGTTCCCAGGGTTCGAACCGCCGGCTCTTAAAGCTCTCAGGACGATTAAAAAACAGTGAAACTGTCCTTTAATTACAGTTTTTATTCAACATCTCTTGTGTTATCAATAAAATCAAACTTTTCCCTATTTTTCTTTATTTACGAGTCACGTTTGACCAAAATAAAACATCTAAACCAAACCTGGACTTGAAGATCTGATGTGACAGATCATCTATTATTCAACAGCATCTGTTGAATAATAGATAAAGAATAAAGCAAGAAACTGATTGATACACAGATCAATAAAGAAATTGATTAAGTGTCTACAGGTCTCTTAGGCTGCACAGTTGTAAAGCATTTGTATTTGATGTTATTAGAAAATGTGAAATAGTGCCTGATTATATTTGGAAGAAAAAGTGAAAACTGTTGTTGTGTTGGAAACGTTTCACCACTTCCTCTTTGTAGATAATCAAAAAATAATGATCAGCTGGAGCTTTGATGGTGGAGTTTTCCAAGATGGAAAGTAAATAAATGATTCATGTATGTGGTCGCTGTGGAAAAAGTCTTTTCATCTTTACTGTACGTCTCCAGTTTTTCTCAGATTATGTAACTTTAAAGCGTCGTGGCGTCTTTTGTGCTTCTCTGGCAGGACGCAGCGGCATCAGATTTCCATCCCGAAAATGATCAATTGTACTTTAGGAAACAACTGGAACAGATTCAAACAATCTCCTCGTCAATATTTCATGCAGTAATTAGAGCTCAGAGGAGGCCTGTGGCTTTGGACGCTGCAGGATGGAAACATTCGTCCCTCTCTGACTGGGTGAGAAACTGGGTCACCGACATTTTTTTCATTTCTGCTGGATCCTGAAATGAAAAAAAAGGATTAACGTGTTTCTGTCAGGCTGAGCTGCAGAGAGGCTGTTTCTTTTTTTTCATCTGCAGCAACACGTTTCCCTCGCACACACTAAAAACTGCACTTTGAAAATACTCAAATCCAAGAAATCCTGCATGCAACCAAGTAAAAGTAAATTCAACAGCTAGATATTGTTCCTAAAGTAAAATAAATGTTAATGTTCCCCACCAGAGCTACTTACTGCACCTCATGTTTAATATTTGTACCTTTCTGAAGGTAAAAAGGTACGTTTGTGTCCTCATACAGTAAAAAGGACATGAAAGTACCATAAAATGTAAACGTATAATATCAAAGGACAGTGGTCAAATAATATACAAATAAACAGGTAAAATATTTATTTTACTTTTAAATTTGAAGGTTTCACTGTTTCTTTATTTGTTTACAGGAGATTTTAACTTTTAATCCGGTTGAGTAGCTTTGAAATAAAATCAGATATACGACAGATTCACGCTGATTATTTAAATGCAAACGAGTTCAAATATATGGATGTATAAAATGGAAAGTAAAGTTTAAGTACCTCAGTTTATACGTGAAGTATTTGAGGAAAACACGACAGCATCTTTGTTGATCTACATCTCATGACGCGCTTCACAATGTGCATTTTATTCTTCTTTATCTGTTTGATTTACAGCTGTAAACATTTATCATCACTCACTTCTAACAGGAGTCTCTTTCTTTGAGATTAAATCTAAAAATACAGGTTATATTCTGTGTAAATTAAAGTCCTAAGGTCACATCTGCCCTTTGCCACAAACTCACAGCGGCTTTAAACCTGTGAGGTGTTTCTGAGCGGCTCTGGTGACCTTTGACCTCTGATTCAAGGAGAAAGAGGATCAATACATCGTCTCCTTTGTTGTTTCTTTAACGTCGACCTTCTTTCGGCTGATTCTGCAGATCCTCTGATGAAAATGTATTTCTGGGGTCGTTTTGCAGTCGGTCTCATCCAAACTTGTGTAAGAGGTTTATTTGACCCAACGAGCAGCGACGCAGCTTTACTGCTCGAGTCTCTTTTCAGCCTCTAATCTCATCATCGCTTTTCTCCTCCTTCTCCTTTGGTCCTCCAGGGATTAAAGAGTTAAAAGAAAACTGCACATCTGAAATTGTATTATCCTGTTTATGTCACGCTGTCAAATAAAAGCACAACAGCTGCGTGAAGTCGCCGTCTGCAGACAAACCAAACTGGATTATTGCTCATTTTACAGAAAAATGAACAATAAGATTCACTTGAAACGGTGAATCTCATTTCTAAAGACACTTTCATTAACTTTCATACCCAGGCAGTGAAAACTGCCTTATTTTGATGCATTTTTCTTTCCTGGAAACTGATGAGTCGTTGTTTAATTTGACTGCCTTTAACTAAAAAAAGGTTTATATCTAAATGAATGTTTCTCTTCGTTTGTCTCTTTTATCAGTTCAGTAAACAAACATTTGGTTCACAGCGAGAAGTCGGAGTTCACTTCTTCTTTTCTGCTGTTTTGGTGCATTTTAAATAAAGTCGCCTCCTCTTTTCACTAAATCATTTTCTACCTTCTTCTTTCTGTGAACACCATCTCAGTTTCCAAAAAATCTGCATCGATTTGAACCATTTTTAACTTATTTTAGCCCATTTTGATGCATTTCCTCCATCAAATTCACTTTTTGTCCATGAATTCACTAACAAAAAAATTCAATTCAATTCATATAAATCTGCAACTATATAAAAGACTATACATATACATATATTTACTAAAGTGATGACTTTTAACTAAAAACCTGAGTGTGTTTAAATGAATGCTTCCTCTTTCCACCACATAACTAACTGAAGTGTCTCCTTCCCCTCCAAAAAAAACAAAACCTGCAGCCATTTTAACCCTTTTCAGCCTCTTTTGTCATATTTTGATGCATTTTCTCCCTTCGAATCACTTTATCTACAATAATTAAGTAGATTTAATTGAAATATCAGCGTGCATTTGAATTAATTTCTCCTCTTTAACATGAAACCATCAAACCTCAGTCGTCTCTCTCATCATCTGTGAATCATCGGCTCAGTTACCAACAAAACTCTCGACTTGTTTTGATGCATTTCTTCCCTTCAGACCACTTAAGTTGCCTTTTAATTCAATTAGCAACCACCACAAACTGAAAACGGTGCATATTTAAATGCTTTTGTCATACAAGCATCTGATCTAATCTTTTTTTTCTTCTGTTGTTTTGAAACCGTCTAAACTCGGTGACCCCTTCAACAAAACCTCAGTTATTTTGATGCATTTTTCTTCCACCAAACCACTTTAAACTGGAACAAAATGCGACTATAAATTTGTTAAACGTCTCCTCTTTCTTTAACAGGAAACCCTCAAACGCTCTCAATCAGCTCGGTCTCCAGCAGGACTTTGACTATTTCAGCCTCCTCGTCTTAGTTTCTGTCCTCACTAAGCCCCAACTCGACGCCGGAGGCCCGACACGCCCTCTCGCCTCGCCGTGATCTCTGGTCGCGTGCCGCTCTGTCCCGTGAACGCTCGCCTCGCGCTCTGCCAGCTTTTTTTGGTTTCACGCCTGAATATTCGCCGGAGTATCGGCGCTCTCGGCTCAGGAGGGCAGAAGACAAGCTGATTAAGCGGCAGGATTTCCAGCAGCTCAGGAGCTATTCCAGGCCTCGCTCGGGGCAGATTAGACCCTCCGGAGCTGCTTCTGGTCTGCGGGTGGGACGAAGCACAACGAGGCTTCAGCTTCCACTCAGTTGCATGACTCAGTTTTCTCAATTCATATAACGAAGGTTTTTTTTAACGTTCTCTTCAGCCTACAAGTGGCGATGAAAAGACCTGAAGGAGGAGCCGAGTGAACTCTTTACATTTGGCATAATTTCCTTCCACGTGGTGCAGAAATCCATCAACAGAACGAATTTCAAGTTTGAGTTTCTACTTTAAGTCGGAGTTGCTGACTCATCTGAACGGTCTGCCAACAATCATTGCTTTATAGTTCCTGATGATCCAGATAAAAAATAAACTCAGTATTCAGAGGAAGTCTAATTACAGCCAATAAAATAAAGTGATTAATGTGTGTGTGTGTGTGTGTGTGAGGACGAACACATAAACATTTCCTCGTTGTGCCGCAGGAGCATAAATTGATTTTGCGGCTTCTTATGGGTGAAACAGGCTGTAAAGGCTCGTGATGAAGTGATGAAGTTGACTTATTTTTATGTGCAGAAATGACTGAAGAACCTGATCGATGACCAGAAGTCGTGTTTGTGTCTCCTGATGAACGTGAGTCCAACATTTTCTCTCCTTTATCACCTCCTGAGGGAAATTTCTCTTTATCTGCTAAAGTCAGACTGAACAATGAGCACAAAGATGCTGAAGAACTGAAAAATAATTTGTTGTATGTTCACCACCTTTGATATTTCACCTCATCTGACTCAATGATTACATAAAAACACTAATCAATGCAGCTTGAACTGATCAGAAAACAAACAGCGTGTAAATATTTGCTATTTTAGATCCTGAACTGATGAGATCTGATGACTTGAAATTTCTCCTCATCAGGTGTATTTTTCTCAAACTTTACTAGTTTTCTATCCGTTCATTTAGCTGGAAAACTGAATCATCTGTAAGATTCACAGCTGCGAACATTTTCTCTCTGAATGTGAAGAAACCGGGTTTAACGCCCACCTCCTCGACAGGGAGCGTTACTCACTTCCTCCTCCCACTCGCTGATCGGGAAACACAAACCAGAAAACTCAAGACGCCCAAAACACTCATCTCTCCAACTCAACAACTTCCCTGTTTCCACATGTCACCAGGTCCGACCGGGGATTATTTATCACCGCTGATCTTCCCTTTTTACTCCCCAACATCAACCAAGTAACTCATCATCACTGGTTTCACATTTCCAGCTGATTTTGTGCCTTTTTTTTTGTTGATTTTAAAAACAGATCTCAGGCTGCTTCAGAGGTGGAAAACTGGCTGTTCCCACTCAGCCACTCAGTCAAACACTCAAACGTCCGACACAGCCGACTAAAACAACCACAGAGCTTTTTATAACCCACAGTAAGCTCGGGATTACTCCGTTAACGGGCCCGTAACGTCCCCGGGACACACCGACGGCCTCCGAATGCAGCAGGAGGCTTTGAGGATAAAGCAGCAGCAGTCGGAATGATTTCAGCAGATATGATCAGATAAAATGTGTCATAAAATGTGAAAATGACTCTTTCTGATGCCAGATTTCTTTACTCTTTCAGTAAAGTTTTAGAAAAGAAACTGGTCGCAGATGAATGAGATCATCTGGAGTCCAAATTAAAAACAGCAGTAATGATTTTCCGGAGCTTCTGGGTGCACCGGATGTCTTTTCTCAGAGAGGCTCATCAGTCAGCTCGGTTATGAAAGTCTGGGAGGAGGAGAGAGAAGAAGCTCCTCCGTGTCTTCTCTGTTTAATTTGCAGCCATTTTTTTCTGCCTTTTTTGGTGCGAAGCCTCAGCAGAGGGACGAACTGCAGGAGGACGCAACAGGAACATGTCGAAGAGGGAAAAGAGATCAAGAGCAAGAAGATGGTTTAAAAAAAATGTGTTTTAAGGGGTTGAAATGGGTTTTCTGAGCCTGTTTATACAGACTGAGTTTATCTTTAAATATTGTGTCTGTGCTGCCTTCTTGTTCAAAACGAAATGTTTAATCTTCGCCTGGTTAAATCAAGTAAAAAAAGAGAAAACGGTTTTAATTTAGACATTTAGGAAAACTCATTGACTCGCTTTCTTGCCAAACTTAGACTAAAAAAGGCTTGTAAGACGTTGTTTCATACGTTAAGCTGTAAATTTAAGTTCTTCAGTCTCTTTTTGTTAACTGATCAGATAAGTGATCAATATTTTAGCAAATGCACTTTGACAGCTTCTGTATTCTTCTGAATTTTCTACTTCCTGTTGCAACCAAACAAAGAAAAAACAGAATCTTTTCACACATTTATTGTATTTACTTGAATACAAAAGTGCAAAAACAAGAAAAAAAATAAAACAATTTTCTTCCCCAACAAAAAAAATGATTTATATAAAAAGGGGAGTCATTTCTGATGCAAAAAGCTTTACAGTAGATTCGTAAATGAATCACCGTCCTCTTCACTCGAGCGATAAACCGCTGCCGGGCTCAAAATTATGTAACAGGACTGTAAATCCTCTTGGTGCTGCAGAGCCGAGCGGACCTGGAGGATCCTGGTACCCCTGCAGGATTATCGCTGCCTTATTAATGTACACGGGAAATAAACTGGAGCGCGGATTATAAAGCTCCCGTTTTAAAAAAAAGGAGGTCTAGGTTCTTGGTTTGGTGGCGAAGGTGAGGTACCCGGTGTGACCCGGGATCTCTCTGGGCGGGGTGGTGGTCTTCAGGGTGACGGAGGCCTGGTTCGCAGGCGGGGCGGGGGCAGTTTCCTCTGTTTTAGCAGACGGGTCGGGGCCGAAGTCGGGCAGCGGCAGGCTGACGGTTCTCACGTCGTGGACTCTCAGCAGGACCTCCATGGTGCTGATCTCCTCGAAGCCCTGATCCACCAGAGCCTCGCACGTCCTCTGAACCTGCTCGATGCACGGAGAGAAGGAGCACAGCCGCCCTCCTGCAGACACAAACATAACATCTTTAAATAATAAAGACCCTTTAAACTAACATATTATTATTACACATTTCGTCTGGACTGAAATTTCTCAACAACTATTGGACAAACTGTCATAAAACTTTGTCCAACTGTGTTCATGTTTCTCTGATTTTTGTGTCTCAAATCTGTGAACTATGAACAAAATAAAGCAATTTTAACGCCTCCAATCGTCTTTGTGGGTTTTTACTGTTTTTAAGCTGCCTTTCTGTAAAAATAATTTCCTCTTGTGGGACCATAAAGACGTGAAAACAAGCGTTATCTGTGCTCTAGATGTTAAAAAACAAATCAAAACTCTTGTTAATCAAGATATCTGAACATCTTGTTTCTTGTGAATCATCAAATCAGAGCTCAGCGAGTCTTGTTCCAGTTTTAGATTAGACGGCGGCTCGTTCATCAGCAAAGTGAGAAACAACTTGAAAGTCATTTTTCAGCTCATGTTAATGAGGAAGTCGATGTTTGGGACACAAGCAGAGGAAAGCTGGACTGTCAGACCATCAGCAGTTATTTAGACTAATATACCATTAAAATGTAAATATTATTGATTCCTATTAACCATTTATAGATTTGTACTTTGTTTTACTTTGCTGTCGGGAAACAAAGGTGCAAACTGCTTTGTGAACCTCCAACAATAGCATAATAAGGGACAAATTTAGCTCCAGGAGGGGGAGAGAGTCACTTAACAGC
>JBAJHX010000115.1:2246178-2285774 GCA_037176925.1 Amniataba percoides
CGAAGAAAAATCTGTGTGAGTCTGTGCAGAAAAATGAACAAGAAGGTGATGAAAATGTTCCTGTGTCTGATAAAACACCTGGATTAACGTCTGGATTAACACTATTTTGTCACCTGAGACCATTTTAAGAGTAAACCTAGCTTCCAGTCACGTCCTGCACGACAATGCAGACCTTCCTCAGGTGGATTTCCTCAACATTTCTATCTGGTTGCAGCATTTTGTGGCGGCGGCTCTCTGGAGAAAACATTCAGTCTGAGCGGTGGGAAGTAAATCAAGCGCTCTCCTTATGCAGCCACGTTCACCAGCTCTCCCCCTGCAGCATAACCCTGTATGGTCATGGGACCGCTGCTACAATGGCTGCACTCTATTTATCTGTATCTGTGCGTGCATGTGAGGGTCAACAGCTCGCGAAAGGAATATGTGGCAGTGGCACCATAAATGGGATTGGGAGAGGAGGAGGGAGAGCGGCATTCCTCTTCATATTGGGGCTTACAGTTTGAAAATCATGCTGCGTTTAATTGCCTCAGGAGTACGAGCTCGATCTCCGGCAGCAAAGACTCATAAAAACTCTGATCCTGTGCATCTTAACTTTAAGATGCAACTGCTCCTGTGCACGTTTTCAATTTTTTTATGTGATTTGCACATGACTGAAGCGGAAAAGTTGTTGTGTTGATGAAAGCAAAATTCATGACAGAGTGAAGAGTCAACTTTTTCACATTTACAAATAAAACAAACAGAAACTCCACATTTCCATCATGTTGTGTTTGAGGTCTTGTTGCTTCCTCTTCTTCTGAAAGGTCTGATATTTGCATGATGGCAGCACATGGAAACGCAGATTAGTTTGCTGAGCCGATACAACTACTAAACTAACTTTTCTTTATTTACCTGCAAATCTTTCAGCCATTGTGCTGCTGCATCACCTGAATCCCCCTCTGAGGCTCAATAAAGGTTTATTTGATCTTCTCTTAACAAAGTAAAGATCTTTAAACACCCTGTGCTGCAAACAGTCCTGCCTGTGTTAACGACAAAGGGTCGGTTGCTGTTTGCTCCCCCCGTATCACAGAAACGTTGCATCCTAACAGTGAACTGAACCCGTCCAGACATGCCGGCCGCCACACACACACACACACAGACATGTTTTTTGCCTCAGTGGTTTATCCTGTGACCAGGAACACACACAAAGGCAAAGTTAATGAGAGTGGGGTTGGCTCGGATCGATGGTCGTTCTGGGAGTTCAGAGCGAGGCGACACAGCCGGGGGGGAAATAAATCCACTGGCTGGTATTTTAAAATGTGCTCAGTCACAGTCATGTTCCTGCTGTTCCAGGACGAGTCACAGAAAAGTCAGCGTCAGGTGATGGTGAATGTTCCCGAGGCCTCACACATATTTATATATACGCACATATTTTAATATTATTTATCCTGCAGGACACTTTAGCGACCTGCAGTCACTCACTGCCCTTTACAGTAATCAGACCTTCATTTAATGCCCAATCAAGTAAAGCTGCTTCTTGATTCTTCATATTCTTGAATCATTAATCAATTAATCTGTCAAATTTAGAGAAACTGTGAAATATGCCTTTCGCAAATTATAAAAGCCGAAATCACCACAATTTTCAGTTTCTGATCACACAACACAAAGAAAAGCATATTTAAAAGGCTGAAACCACCAGAAATTTGGCTTTTTGGTTGAAAAAATACTTCTAGAAACTATTAGCTGATTAAAAACAGCCACAGAGGAACCTAAAGTCAGTTTATTAATTGATTAAATTGATTGATCTTGAATCATTTATCCATATATTACACATTTCCTTCTAATTCTGACCGTCAGGATTTGAAGTAATCCTGTAATTTAGCATCAAAGTAATAACTGTGATTCATTGGGTCCAATCAGACCCACTCTCGGGTGGATTACTAATGTAAAACATCTCACACACTGCGCGGCGTCTTACCGTGTCTCTTCATCGCAGTCTTGGCGTGTTTCACGGCCTCCCAGGGGCTGGGGATGTCCAGGAAGACGGCGTCGGCCACCCCGGTCACCCCAAAGCCGTCCTGGCACACGTCCTGGTTCCTGACGGTCACCAGGTGATCCACGCGATGCTCCCTGAACTCCTCCGCCGCCTTCTCCGCCCGCTGCTGGTGAAACTCCACCGTGTGCAGGTGACCCGTGGGGGCGATGGTGCGCAGGATGGCGTGAGAGAGCGAGCCGCTACCGGTCCCTAAAACACGGAAAAACACGGAGGGGTGATGCTCTGATGAGACATTATGAAGAAGATGAAAGTTTTAAAAAAGACACACAGAAAGTCCAAATTTATGTTGGTTACCTTGAAATGATGTCGCTTAATCATGCAGTAGTTTAAGTACTGCATTTCTAAATGTTATACCACGGAAAAAATATCTGTTTTTCTTGTTATGTGTTTCTCTTGCAGCATGCAAAGTTGTGGCATTTCTAAGAGCCGTACAACAAAAAACCAAAGAAATACAAAATAATCAAGCTCTTAGAAAGAGATGAACATCATCAACATAGAGACTGACATGACGCAGAAGAGGAATGATTGCAGCAACAAAAAATGTTTAAATGTTTATATCAGTTTCTGGACTTCAAGCAGAGTGGCATAAAAACAGAAAATGTTCCCTTTAAAAAGAAAATAAAAGACTCAAAACAAAACAAAAACAACAGAACATAAAGATTTCAGAGCTGCGGTGATTGACAAAAAATTAATCAGGAGCTATTCTAACAAACGATTAATCATTTAGGTCATTTTTGTAAAAAACAAAAAAAGTTTTAAAAAGTTCCAAAATTCTCCAGTTCCATCCTCTCAAATGTGAATATTTTCTTCTTTTCTTAGTCTTCTATGAAAGTGAAAAACAGCGACCAAACCCTCCTTACAAATTCATCCCTCACACAAAAGGGAAGGGAATATGTACATTTTTATACACATTTATATTATCTTTATTTTATTTATTGTATATATTCTGTACTGTACATATTCTGCTTATTGTATTTCTATTTCTATTGTGTTTACTGTTTCAGAGAAACTGAAACACCACATTTCCTCCTGGGATAAATAAAGTATTCTGATCCTGAAAAGAGGAATAAAAGACAACTGTTGGATTAAACACATTATTGGGATTTTGTCCAGTTTTAAAAATAGGGCAGAAAAGTTTTCCAACTCCCATAAAACATCAGCTGTTCTGGGACGACTACGAATCTGCTGTTCCAACGGTTAAGATGAATAACTTCACCAAATGCTTTCACAGTGCATCAAAAACAATTATGTGCAAAAACTACATTTCTGCTGCCCTCGAACTTTAATTTGAAAGCGATTTGAGACGATAAGAGTCCACTGAGCAGCTATCAACATCAGGAAGCAGGACAGACAAAGTGTTGGTGACATATTGGACAATTGTGGGATCTTTTTTGGACGTTGATTCACATCGTGTTGCATATAAACGAAAATCAACATGCCTCTCTGAAGATGACAGATTTTTGTCACATCTCTATCATGTCTCCAAACCACATAAAGAAAAAGAGGATCCATTTCCACTCAGCAGTGTGGAACATGAGGCTGTATTATCTCAGAAATCCTCAAACTTTCCTCTTGTCGTGTCTTAAAAATGATGTTTAGGGCCTCTCTCTGCCCTGATTTAGTCTAAACAAAGAGCTCACAGCTGTTACGACGACACACACACACACACATTTTCACACTGCTGCTCGCTGCACTCAGGCTTGTAAGTGGATGCTACATTTCTGAGAGGGCCCTACCGGTCGCTCCTTAACGCCGGCTAATGTGCAGTTTGCAGAAGACTGATGTGAGAATTCACAAGAAGAGAAATAAAACCGGTCACGTGAGCGTCGCAGCGAGATGCCTGCAGATCCAATCATCCGTCCGCCCCCTTCCTCTCCTCCTGACATTACGTCACCGCCGCCTTTGTCCGGGTGGTGACAAAGAGGGCAATGTTTGCTCCACGGCAGCACTTTGACTTGCTAAAAGCTCACACTGCCGAGCCGGATGGTCGCTGGCTGGAAACGACAGTAAATGACAAACTGCAGATGAAGGCAGTAAAGTGGAGGAATGCACGGATGTAAATAAGCAGATAAAAAGTACAAAACCAGCAAATAACTTCGAGATAAGACTTTTCCTTTTTTTACTTCCTCAGTGATGAAGTCTTGTTATCATTATGGGTGACGGACTAAATGATTTTATTATTATCTCCATCACAGAAGTTGAGTTTTTGGTCTCATTTTATTGATTTTTTAATAAGAGCCATTTTATACAAACTATTTAAGAGATTTAAATGAAGATCTGATCGTGAAGCTTATGATGAGTACAGGCCATTTCCACCTACAGACATTGATTCATTTATTTTTTACAAACTTAATACAACCTTCACCAAACTTGGTACATAAACAATTTATATAAAAGTTATTCATTTTAGTATTTTTGATATGCCATACTGTTTCCCAGTAATAAATGACTATGAGTAAGTCTGGGTGTGGCCTATTTGATAAAAATTGTGCTAGTTTGTGAATGCATTGTTCAAATATAAACTGACTTAGACAAAAAAAATAACAGATTCATAACATTAAATTCATCGTTTAGTCTATAAAATGGTGAACATGGGTACCACAGTTTAAATGTCTTATTTTGTCTGATCAACACTAAAAAGATATTAAATTTACAATAAAAGGAAAATGAAATGATAAAAGTAGATACTGAGATGAAGGAACCGATAAACTTTTATGCTTGATAAGCAGTTTTAATGACTCATTGATTGTTAGAATAGCTGTTGATTTACATCATCCACTTGTTTCAGCACTGATCAACTCCTGCAGCTACAACAACTGTAAGATCTGATGGCGTCTCATTAATTTGTGGCGCTGCAGCAACAAGCTAAATTTAACTACTCTTCAGCCTCCCATTGTGATGCTGTCGTGCGAGCTGAACACATCGATGCTCATCTGTGAAGTGGAGTTTACCGTTGAGAGGAAACGGCTGCAGAGCTGCGACGCCGCCCGAACTCAAGCCGCATAAACAGACGATCAATCAGCACAGAGCAGAGTCTTCATGCCGGCTGCTGACGGGTCCAGTTTCCGTTCGCTTACCCCGACGTACACGAAGCAACAAATCCACCAGAAACACACACAGCGTGAGAGCTTTTGTGTAAAATCATGTCTGAAGTTTGTACATATAGCATGAAATGTGTTTACAGAGCATGAATCTTTAACCTTTGTTCTAAAATTGGGATTTCTTTTCATCTTCAGAGGACACAATGTGCATTTCCTACCCAAAAGAGGGATTCTGGGAAAGGGCAAATTTGATAAAGGGGATCTGGTTTTGTAACTAGAGACAAATATATTGACAAGAGAACTGAGCTGTCTTCTTTTTATTTGTCTTTAAAAGGGTTTTTGGGGAGTTTATCCTCATCTGGTGGACAGAAGGTGTCAGATTGTAATTCTAAAGGACCGTACAAATAAAACTAACTGGAAGTGAAACAGCCACTTTCTTCTAAACCAGCTCAACATCGGTTTGCAGTCACAGGCCAACACAGAGTTTACTTCAGGTTAGAGATGAGGCAACACATTACTCATATTGATCCCATATGAGCTTAAAACGGATGTTGACAAAACTTTAACTACAAGCTGATGAAGAGAAGGAGGGACGAGTGATAACAGCTGCCTGAAGTCTTCATGTCAGCTGCGTAGAAAAGGAAAGTTTTACACGAGAGAAGCTCCAACAACACGAGTGCTGGAAACGAGAAGAGAAAACTGCTCCAAGCAGAGATGAAGCATGAAACACTCCCACCACAGAGCAAAAGCTCACAGACAGCATAGCGACAAGCTCTTTCCAAAGTGAGGAACGTGAACTTCAGACTCAGAGTCCAAACAGCTGTTTTGAAACGATGACTCATGTTGGAGTTTGAGTATTTGACCTTTTTCTTCAACAAAAGTGCACGCTAACAGCTTTGTGGATAAAATGTGGACGTATTTAATTTCTGACCTGGTGGTGGCGCCACTTCATCGTGAGAGACTTTCAAGAAAGTCCATCCGAAAGCTTTTTAAAGACATTTCATTCAAAACTGCAAATCCTCAAACAAACATTTCCATAGCATGAACATCTCACCCAGCAGATGTGGAGCTTTTTCAGTGGATAAGTCAAACTTTGACCTGCTGGTGGCGCAAGATGAAAAGTCAGACAACATACGCTGTTGGGATTCATCATCTGGAAACCATGAATAATATTACTATTCATTTTCCATTTTATTTTATGTGCTCCTGTATCTTTGGTGTGCACGTGACAATAAAGATCTTGACTACTGAATTAATGTTTGCACATCATGTCACGACAGTCCATCCAATAACTGTTGAGATACTTTACTCTACCTACAAAGCCTACAGACCCTCGAGCATTTCAATTCAATCGAATTTTATGGTGCCAAATCACAACAAAAGTAATGTAATTACATATAAATCAAGACTCTGCTCTTTATGATATGTTTTACAGAGACACAGAATTCCCACCACGAGCGAGCAGCGAGTAGAAACGTCCTTTTAAGAGGCTGTAATCTCGAGTAGAGCCATCTGCCTTGGAAATAAAGTTGTGTACTGTCATGTGTACTTCAGAGTTTCATGGAGATGAGATGCAACGCAAACATGATGGATGCAACTTCAACCTGCTGATATTCATCAAGAACACGAACATGGTGAAGTGTTTCCACTACAGTTTGTTGTGGGTGGGCTGAAGAGCTGAGTATTACACAAATGATGATGAATTGCTCTTTAATGAGAGCTGTGCTTTGATGCAAATGGTCAAGGCAACCCGTGACTCATATCAACGTTTCTAATCTGCTCACAGAACAAGACGTCACGTCAGTGGGCAGCTACTGTTCGAGAGGAGGCCGCCAAACGAGAGGCTGGAAATGTGGCGGGGGAGGGGAAGGTTTGACCTGAACTGCAGGTCGTCCCGGCTTCCCGTTCTGCATTTACTGTCAAATACAACATGGCGGTTCACTGGAAGAGAAGCAAAACAAGGCCAGAAGGCAAAGAACTTATTTTCCCAAGAGGCTGTAGGAGAGTAACGTCCTCACATCATTAACCCACTTCTCAAAGCTCTGATCGCGGCAGCAGAGCAGCTCGAAGGACAAACGTAGGCGGCTGCTGAGTCTTAAGAGTGACCGTTACAGAGCGAGGTTTGATCACTGCACGTTTTAAAAGGTTGATGATACAGATACTGATTCACATATTTCTGTGTTTAAGCTGCCAGATGCCATTTTCCACACCCCAAAGAATCCCAAGAATCTCGTGTATATCACAGATGGTCACTCACGTCAATGCTGAAATGCTTCTGTAACAGTAATTAGACCATCATGAGACCAGATTAATGCCATTTCTTCACGGTAACCAGCCAGTCTACAATCCAGGTAGATAAAATCTGATTTTTCTCACTCATGATACTCAAATGCCATCTAATGATGTGATCAGACAACCACCACCTTTACTCTTCCTGAGACAGTAAACATCAGGAATAAATGACACAGCGACTTACAATTATTATGTCTATTTTGATATTAAGTCGTTTTTAATGAACTGTCTATCAGAACTTAATGTTTTATAAGTAATTTCGAGAATCTGCATCCTCCTGTGCATTAGTTTCTAATGCAGCTTTGTTCATCAGCACAGGTGATGAGTGAATTTTAAATCCTTAATTACTTAACCCAGGCCTTCATGTTTTTTCCCAGTTTCTGCAAAAAAGTATGAGCTGTCAACTTTAATATATCATTGTGAACATAACTGTGGAAACCTGAAATAATAATGCATACTAATAACATGCATTATTGTGCTAATTATAGATGCAGATATCACACACTGTGCCATCTATTGGCACAAGTAAATCCTCAACCTGTGGGAAACACTGCTGCAACTGTTTACAAAGACATTGCTAAGAAGGAAGTGTTGTAGGCAGTAATGAAATCTGGACTCCTGTTCACTTGTATCACAGAAACTTAATTTTAAAAAGCAAACGTAAACAGGGCCTTTTTGTTGGTGGGTAAGAATTTATTCCTCTTCCTCTTGTACACCACCTGTACTATACTACGACTCAAAAAGCCCCTGAGTTACTGAGACCATTTACAGAGTATGCTGCTTGATTTGCCAGCTTAAAAGTTAAAAGTTCAGATCCTCCAAGGTGACCCTTCGACGTGACCGAATGCTCCTTCAGAAGTGAGAGCCGCCAACAAAATAATCACCTCTAATCGCTGCGTGTTTATACAGCTCGCAGAAAAAAGAAAAG
Source organism: Amniataba percoides (assembly GCA_037176925.1). NCBI lineage: Eukaryota > Metazoa > Chordata > Actinopteri > Centrarchiformes > Terapontidae > Amniataba > Amniataba percoides. The sequence continues at coordinate 2,254,469 of JBAJHX010000115.1, forward strand.
TCTTTTCTCCGCAGGACAACTCGTACTGGTTACTGACTAACACGCTGAACGTTATGAGTCACCGCCGTGCCGTACAAATGCTGATTAGCGCCTCGTCGACACATAACGGCACTCAAGTGTTGCTATGTGCGGCTAACAAAACGCTGGATACCAGAAGTGATTTAATAAACAGAGCATTTAATCTGAAATTGAACGTTATTCCCCTGATTTCAGATGAGTTAACAGTCCCAAAGAAATGCATGTATGTGGATGGAGGGCGTTAAATATGCATAAAAGATGCCCATAATGTGATGCCAATGCAGATAACGCAGCCTTCTCCAAGCTGCTGGTCTGCGTGCTGACTAAACAGATTTCCTACAGGGCTCATTTATCACCCCAGAGACCCCACCCCCACTCCAATCTCAGCTTACACACACACACACACACAGAGGCAATTTTCACAAAGTACAATCAATAAAGTGACATGCGCAGGGCTGCCAGCAGTAAAACATGATAAAGCACTGCACCACGCCCGCACTAAGGTCCTCTCCCACCCCCCAAACCTCGCTGCCCTTGGATGGAAGAAACTGCAACAGAGAGCCGAAAACACGCCGACACACACTTTAGTGGTCGCAATTTAATAAACGCAGGGTGGAGCTGAGTAAGAGGTTAAATCAGGAAGATAAAAAGTGAATACAAATATGCTGTTATGTAATTTTCTTTTTTTCACATCTGTGGCTGTCACATGATGTTCAACATCAGCAGCTGAGGTTCAGGGGAACAAAACATCACAAGGTGTGAACAGGAAGATTAAAATCAGCAGCAGTGGAAAAGATCTGAGGCCTTAATAAATAATAAAATATGGATGGTAAAAACATCTCACCTCCCACGTGAGACCTAAACATAAAACAGAATTTATTCTTGACACATGGGGTTCACGGCCATAGATCTACAGTGAAGGTTATGATTTATAGTTTTTATTATATTCTCACACAATAACTTTGTGATACAAAGCAACAATGCAGAGGTTTGGCTTGTTTAGAGAGCAGCAGCGGAGATGCTTTTATTGAGTGTGTGTTGCTGAATGGGGGATAATTAAGCCTTTTCTTGGTAATGTCCTCCACATGGTAATGTCTTCTGTGCATTTTAGAGAAAACGCCACAGGCAAGACGCAGAGTGAATTTCAAGGCGGTGCGCGTTACCCGGGATTCGTTGTGCGGGTTTTCTGAAATGCTGGACTTACAATGCCCTCTTGTCCAGCTGATTTCATTCTGTATGAAGCTTTACAGACGAGCTGATGCTTTGCTGTGTGCCGTTGCTGTGACAGTTTCCTCTTGGTGCGATTTACAACCACCAACATGCAAAGTCCAGCTTCCATCGAGTTATCAAAGAACAGAGCCTTTATTGAAAGGAGACTCCAAATGATCCAGTTTATTATACAAAATAATGTAATAAATTAAAATGCTTCTTTGTATGAATGCATCATCTTCTTTGGTTCTGTGTTTTTAAAGCATTTGGTTTGGTGATTCCTGTCCTGCTAATGGCTACTCATGAATTATCTTACTCTCTTAAATCATATCGTCCTGACAAATGTTGTGATTATTAGTGTTTGTGATGATTCTGGTAGTGAAACCAGTGAGTAAATAAAAATGGCTGACAGAAGAACAGAAGACTTCACTTTTGGGGAACTGTCATGTCGTCCATCTTTATATAGAGCCCATGTGCAGAACAGATTTACAGGTTTTTTAACAGTCCGTTTATTTGTTATTAGACAAATCAGGGACACGATCAAACTCACCTGACTCGCAGACGACGGATCCCGGCTTCAGCTCCAGCATCATGGTGATGGTGGCGATGTCGGTGGTGTAGAGGATCTGCGTACGGTGCGGCAGGGTGACCGTCCACAGCTCGGGCGTCGGGTGAAGCACGTGGACCCACCCGCCTTTGCTGCAGGTGACCTTCGACCCGTAGCGCTGACCAATCAGGTCGGTGGAGTGGCGGATGACTCCGTAACGCGTCTGCGTTTGGGCCCCCGACTGCACCTTGACCGGCATCATGCAGTCGTGGTTCTGGTAGACGATGGCAACGTCCCCTTCCTGAATGAAGTCTGAGTACTCCACAAAACTCATGATGAGCAGAATCGATCTGTAAGAGGAAGGCAGGTGAACATCTTCATGAACATACATGTCTCAGACACAAAGAGCAGAGACATCCTAACCTACTCTTAATGTAATATTTAAACATAATTTAATGCTACTGATAAGATTAAAACATTCATCAACCTCAGCTCATCTCAAGCTTGATAAATTTGTCTTTTGTTCTCGTTAAATGCACAAAAATCACACACTAACATGTGATTCATGCTAAATATGACATAAAACTGAGGAAGTAGTGCAATAAAACTACACAGTATGTGGATTTTCACAACATGAAATGCACGGATGTAAACCTGATTAGCAAAGATTTATGAGCGTGAGATGCAGGTGTTCGTAATAACATGCTACGTACTCCATCAGTACGTTCTGCATAATGCAAACTAAATAATGGTAATAGAAATGTGCATTTACCAGCCAAATGTTCACACTCAAGTACACTGAAGCAGAACTTCTTCTCTGACATTATCAGTCCAAGCTGCTGTTCTGTTAAATAAACATTATCTCTTCAACTCACTTTCCATTTTCCAGTATCTTTTAAGGCTAATTACTATTCTTAAACATGTGAGTGTTTGATATTTTCTCAAGACCTGTAAACAGGCACTGATTTGCCTCTTACTACATGATGTAAATGGAGTCTTCAGGAGAAAGTGCTGTGTATGTTTTAGCTACGTGGACATCAGGCAGCTATTGGAATGACATCTGATGAACATACAAAATATTTCAATTAATACCATCCCGTGTTAATATCATCCCCTCTTTTAGTGATGTTATATGTTCACAGATGCTGGATGTTGGATCTGCTGCTGGATGCTGGTTGCCCCGTTGCCATGGTGACCGCCTATCGTTGCCACGGTGACGGCACTAAACGTTTGTTTTACTTTAAAATGTCGCTTTCACGCGCACAAACCGTTAATTTTCCGTATTTTAAAAGGAAGCAGCATCAACGGTCGATCAGTTTAACCGACGGCTCATTGACAGATCAGGAGGATTAAACTTTTCTGCTGTTTAACGACGAAAAAACTGAGAAAACATGTCGGAGAACATCGAGAGAATGTGAGTAACATCAAATTAATTAATTCGGGTTAAAGTTTTTTTTTATTTTTCACTTGTTTTTGGAAGAATATAGGTGTTTTGGGGAAAAGTGATAAACGTTTGCATATTAAACTGGGTTAAATTAGCACGTAGAGTTAGGTAAAGTTTGGTTGTTTGTCTCAGATGTTTAACCAGCTGCTTTTTAAAGATATGTGGCCATTTCTTTTACCTGAAACTGCCGTTAATAAAGCACCTAAAGTTGATTTTTGCCACGTTAACCTGCCATGATATCATCCTAACTGACGCTAACGTTAGCATTTATGGAAAAAGGATCGAAAACGTCATTTTTACTCACTTTAAATATTTTTGTCACCATTTCTAAATGTGGGAAATCACCAAAAAATGCAAAGTCACAGTGCAAAGTGTCTGTACGTACTTGTTCTGTTGGTGTTTGTCCGTTGAGCTGTTAGCCGGCTAGCTGCTAACGTTAGCTGCCGCAGCCGTTACGCTCCGCACGTTAACAAGTCGTTAGCGACTCTCCGCCTGCCTTCACCCGGAGAACGGAGCTTTAAAAACGGACACAAATCACGATCCGAACCGGGAGTTTCTGCTCCTAAACGAGGCTGGTTGTGCGCTGACAGACGGCCATTCATTCCCCGCACACGTGGTGTTGTTTTCGGAGGAAGTGGAGCGGTGGGGACCGGAAGAGGGGCAGCTTCACGGATCGATAAGGCACCTTTGACCGACAGAGACCCACCGGAGAGCGGATCCACATGATTTATCGATCCGCTGAGAGGGACCGCAGCACCGGACACTTTACAGCCAGAGCCTGCGAAAATACATAAAACCAACAATTATAACACAAGTACAGGAACTGAGAAAATGCACTCTATGATAGTCCACCACAGGTAAACATACAATATAAATACTTTAAATTTAAATACATATTCAGTACTCCTTCCCCAAGTAAAAGTACAAAAAATTACCATCAAAACAAACTATAAACAAAGAAAAGTAAGTCAATATTATGCAATCTGAATATAACAAGTGCTGTGTTAATCACGTTAATGTTGCAGTTAATGAAGCTGGGGCTCATTTAATTGACTTTACACACTGCTGGGCATTAATAAGAAATCATAATTTAGTATTTGAATATAAATATGCAAAGTAACTGAAGATATCAAATAAATGCAGGGAAGAAAAATACAATATAGGCTTCCAGACTGTAATGGAGTAGAAGTATAAAGTACAGAGAAAAAGAAATACTCTAGAAAAAGTTATATTTTACAGTGGTAAATGAATATTACAGCAGGTTTAAGTTATAAAAATGACACAAATGGGGGGTAATTTCCATCAACGGTCAGTTACACAGAGAGATAGTTGGTCAGATAATATAAGTAAAAGGACCAAAGTGTTTGTAGAAAAAAGTACTTAAAGAACCAGCAGTGAGAAATGTGGCCCTGTTGTCACATTAGTTAGTTATATAATCTAATATTGTTTGATTATTACTGATGCTTTTATGTGTCAGTATCATTTTACTGTTGGTGGATTATGTGGAGGACAAAATCTGGTTTATGTTGGTGTGAGGAACAATAAATAAAGTAGGTAAGAAATATAAAAACAAAGTCAAGAAGCATTCAAAGAAAACTGCCAATAAATATCTATCTAAATATCTTTATAGTCATCTGAAGGCAGCGAGAAACAAACATTTTATTTCGGAATAAGAATAAAATAAACGTGGCAGAGTGAGAATAAGTTGTTTTGGATGTTTGAGCTGATTTGATGAATAAATGTGGATGCTGACAGTGATCAGTGTTTGCACACACCGAGCCGCGCGGCCAATTGAATGAATGGAGCACAAATACCGACCAATGGGAGCGGGGCTGCCCCGGTATAAAGCTCGGTGCGCGGCGGCGGGCGGAGCGCAGAGCCGCTGGAGCTGACGGAGCTGAAGGAACCGCTCGGCCGGAACAATAGGGATCTTTGTGTCGACCCCCGGTAGTAGTAGTAGTCCTCAGATCCGACAACAGCAGGTAGGCTCATCACTCCGAGAGAGGCTGTGCTGTCCATTGATGAATGATTATTGGTTATTGGCATTATTAATTTATCCGCTCTACTTTAATTAAACCAAACAATCAAAGATGTGGTGCGTTCAGGGCGGTCGGGGTGTTTGAGCCTCTCTCTGGTCGTGGTCTCACCGTGTCCTCCATCCTCCGTGCAGGGAGCCAACATGCCTTTCGGAAACACGCACAACCAGCTGAAGATGAAGTTCTCCTCCGAGCAGGAGTACCCGGACCTCAGCAAGCACAACAACCACATGGCCAAGGTGCTGACTGCGGCCATGTACGAGCGGCTGAGGAGCAAACAGACCCCCAGCGGATTTACTCTGGATGATGTCATTCAGACCGGGGTGGATAACCCAGGTAAAACGCGCGAGCGGCTTTCCGCCATCTGCCGGGAAACACGGCGGCGCTTTGCACTGTGACCTTGAGGAGGATCAGCTGCATGATCACAGCAAATGTTAAGATCAGCGCGCTTACATAAGGAGAGCAGAGCAGGCCGATAATCCGCGGAGAGTAGACTGTGAAGGGGGGGCGGGGGGCAGTGTGTGTGTGTGTGTCAGGGGGGGAAGGCAGTGTGTGTGTGAGGGGGCTAGTGTGTGTATGTGAGGGGGGGCAGTGTGTGTATGTGAGGGGGGACAGTGTGTGTGTGGGGGGGCAGTGTGTGTATGTGAGGGGGGACAGTGTGTGTGTGGGGGGGCAGTGTGTCAGGTCTCACCCTGTCTGTGTTCAGCTCTGAGAGCATGGCCAGGCTCACCCTGAAGAGGCTGTCAGCTGATGACGAGCTGCCCGACCTCAGTCAGCACAACAACCACATGGCGAAGGTGCTGACCCCCGACATGTACCGCCAGCTGAGGGAGAGGGCCACCCCCAACGGCTTCACCATAGACGGGGTCATTCAGACAGGGGTAGATAACCCGGGTACAGTCAGAGCCAGACACACACATGAAGAGTCAGGATCAGGAGGAGGCTGTCTGTCTGTCTGTGTGTGTGTGTGTCTGCCTGTGTGACGGCCTGTCTGTCTGCAGGACACCCCTTCATCATGACGGTGGGCTGCGTGGCCGGAGACGAGGAGACGTACGAGGTCTTCAAGGAGCTGCTGGACCCCGTGATCGAGGACCGACACGGAGGATACAAACCTACAGACAAGCACAAGACCGACCTGAACCCGAACAACCTGAAGGTACCAGAGCCGGGGCCCCAACACCTGCCTGTCCCCTCTTCATCTTCTTCATCCTCCTCCTCTTCTTCATCCTCCTCTTCATCTTCTTTATTCCCTTCTTCTTCAGGGTGGTGACGACCTCGACCCCAACTACGTCCTGAGCTCCAGAGTCCGAACAGGCCGCAGCGTCCGCGGCTTCTGCCTGCCCCCCCACTGCAGCAGAGGAGAGAGGCGTGCTGTGGAGAAGCTCTCCATCGAAGGTAAACAGAGTAAACATGTAAACAGAGTAAACATGTAAACAGTAAAGAGGCTCTGAGCTGCTGTCAGTGATGCTCTCATTCCTGCAGCGCTGCTCCCTCTGGTGGCACAAACAGGAACTGCAGATTATAATCTGAAGAACTCTGAAGGTTCTTCACAGGATGATCCAACATGGCCGCCTGTAGTTTCAGATGTGTTAACCTGCTGTCTGCTCTCTGCAGCTCTGGCCTCCCTGACCGGAGACCTGAAGGGGAAATATTACGCCCTGAAGAACATGACAGACGCCGAGCAGCAGCAGCTCATCGACGACCACTTCCTGTTTGACAAGCCGGTGTCTCCTCTGCTGCTGGCCTCAGGGATGGCCCGCGACTGGCCCGACGCCAGGGGCATCTGGTGAGGCTGCACCGCCTTTCTCAGCAAAACCTGTGAAGGAAACGGAGTTTTAATTAACCAAAAGTCTTCTGTCCAAAGGCACAACGACAACAAGACATTCCTGGTGTGGGTGAACGAGGAGGACCACCTGCGTGTGATCTCCATGCAGAAAGGCGGAAACATGAGGGAAGTCTTCCACCGCTTCTGCACTGGCCTCACCAAGGTTCGTAGGAAATGAGAAGCTCTGAGGTTTGACGTGGTGAGTTTAAGGGCCTTTTAACGAACCTGGTTCTTTGTGGTTCAGATCGAGACCCTGTTCAAGGAGCGAGGTCACGCCTTCATGTGGAACGAGCATCTGGGCTACGTCCTCACCTGCCCCTCTAACCTGGGCACCGGCCTGCGTGCAGGTGTGCACGTCAAGCTGCCAAACATGAGCAAGCACGCCAAGTTTGAGGAAGTCCTGAAGAAGCTGCGGCTCCAGAAACGTGGAACCGGTTTGTACAAACTTTATTTAATAGAAGATCAATAAATGAATCTAAACTGATCCCTGCACCACGACAGCAGACTGCATTAAGTTTCTTGTCTCGTCAGGTGGCGTGGACACGGCTGCTGTGGGCGGAGTCTTCGACATCTCCAACGCCGACCGGCTCGGCTTCTCTGAGGTGGAGCTGGTTCAGATGGTGGTGGACGGCATCAAGCTGCTGGTGGAGATGGAGAAGAGGCTGGAGAAGGGCCAATCCATCGACGACCTCATGCCCGCCCAGAAGTGAAACCATCCTGCCCCCTCCCCCCACTACCCCCCCTCCCTTCCTTTCCCCCTCTCCCCTTCCCCAAGTACCCCCCCTCCCGTCTGAATGGATGTTTGACTCCGTCCTGGCTGCACTCTGTACCACAGTTTGGATTTGTTCATGTATTTAAGCTGAAACTGTTCCCGTGCGGATGGAAATAAAAACTGTTGTGGTTCAACTCGTTGGTCTTTAGAGCCGGTTTCTGATGTTTGGTCTGGAGACGGGTCACAGACGTGTTTAATGACATCATCACATGACAGACACACCTGCTCGGTTTAAACCTTCACTGAGGAAGAGCAGAGTCCGTCTGCATGCACAGCTGGAACACAAAGACACGAACGGTCCCTGAATGCAGCACGAAGCCACAGGACGTCTCAGAGGAACAAATTCACATTTAATGTTTAAAATTCATCAGCGTTCATGTGGAGGTGCATTCTGGGAAATGTAGGCTGTAAAGATCTGTTCTATATCTTAAAGTGCTGTTACAAACATCTTGACACTGACGTGAGCTGTTAGTGAAGAAATGAGAAAATATTCAAATAGCTTCAGATCAAATCAGACAGTGACCTGATTTATAAAATGTATAAATTCAGAAATAAGGACCAAAAATCATCAGACTGAAACTTCAAATACTCCAAAGGATGAATTCATTTAGGGACTGTAAACATTTGCATTTTCTTCTACATTTTTAGGCATCAACATGTCTATAAACTCTATTTTCCTACTTAATTTAACTTCAACACAAAGACATCTTTACTTTCAAATGCTTTGAGATTCTTCAGCATGAAATACTTGACTACTTTTACAAAACAAAACACTACTGATCCATAATTTATTTCAGCTTAGCATCTAAAATCTGTTATAATTAAACCGAACCAAACACATTTACTAAATCATTAAGACACCGTGTTCAGTTACGTCCTTAAAGTGAAGAAAATGTTTTGTTTCAACTCCTTTTCCAAAATTAAGCTCTTTTGTTTCACTGAACAAACATTAAAAAAGACGTAAAGAAGCTACACACACACACACACACACACACGTTTGACACAAATGATCAGCGCGAGACGTTCAAGTTGACAGACACTTTAATCGAGACATGAGTGACCTTTAAACCATGTGGGCATTTACACGGACTCCCCCCCTCCCCCCATCATCTCTACTTTTTAACGAAATACAAAAAAGGAAAAATAAAACAAAAAATGAGTATTGCAGTGAAGCCGTCTTGAAAGTAAAGATACATTATTTACACTGAAAACAAAACGCTACGTAATTTTTATCTTTTTTTCCAGGAGAAAAATAAAGAAATAAATAAGACTAGAAATGTTTCTTTTTTTTTTTTTTGTCCACATTCACAGCATGACAAATCATATTCAACTCGTTAATGTCGACCCCGTGTGGCCAGAAAAGACTGAGATATTAGTAGGTAATTCAGTGATTATTGCCAAAAGCCTTAATCTATACATTATAATATTCAATACATACTCTGTATTTTGTTTAAAAAAAGGAGACATTTGGAAACTGCTACTTGGATGATTGTACAGCTTAAATACTTCTAGATATATATATGTATACTTTTAAACCCTTTTGTTCATAGCTTTAACTCGTTGGCAACTTTGGAAGCAATGTTTTTGAAAGCGATGGATGATCCGGATATCCGTTTGAACCTGACGCCGTTGAGGGAGAGACGGGGCAGCTTGCAAACCTCCATCTCCCACTGGACCAGGTTCTCGGCTCGCCCGTCCCCGTGGACGCAAAGAAGCAGGAAACTCTCTTGCTGCTCGTAGTCGCAGTTGTTGGCATCGAGCACCTTGCGAATCTCCCGCATGATATCACAAGGCTCCATGGAGCTGGTGGTCCTCATACTCCAAGTGAATCTGAGGGAGCGGGGTTTACTGTCTTTATTTTCCCCTTTTTGATCCCCAGGTACATGGCGACTGTCGGGACAGAAGGAACACAAACGATTTTAGGATTCAAAAGTTCGGCTTTCGTCAGAGTCAAGATTTAGAGGAGCAGTTTGACATTTTGGGGGGTTTTATTTGTTTTCCTGCTGAGTGCTGAGTCAGAGGATCGATGCCTCTTCTGGTGTCTAAATATCAAAGTTAAATACAGTGAAGGAAGAAGAACTCAGTAAAAGACTATAAAACTGGTAAATTTAAATAAAACTGTTTCCTTCATGTATGATAAATAAAAGTACAGCCTGTTTTCAGCTTTATGATCTTCCAGCTGATCAGAGGAGGGTTAAAATAATTTATTTAGCTGAAGAGGAAGAAATCTGCAACAACAATTCACCCTCCAGCTCCTCAAACTCACTAATTACCATCCTGAATCTTTGTTTCAGCTGCTTAAAAAAAAAATGAAAATGACGACATTTCTTCTCAGCAGACTCTCCGCAAGAAAGCGAGTTTCCCCAAAATGTTTAAAACTTTTCCTTTAAATAATATTTGGCGTGTATCTGGTGTTTTTTAAGCACCAGGACACAGTCCAGCTCCAGTTTTCTCTTCGACCTTCATCACATTCAAGTCTCAAAGCTCAACATTAGTTTCCCCCCAAAAAGAAAAGAATCAGCTCCCTGTTTTCTGAACATCTTTCCAGAATCCTGAAGGACTCTTCATTTTCTGCTGAAAGATGTTTAACTTGTTTTCTTTCTTTGAGGTGGAGGGATCAAATATGCTCTCAATTTATTTGACTTCAACCAAAGTTAAGATGATTAATTATGAGTTAAATCCATCTGTATTATTAACGTTACTATAAATCGTTAAAGATCTTTATTCAACAACTGACACCAAGCCGGCAAACTTTTTATTAATTTATTTTCTTTTGGTTCACTGGTTCTTGTGCTGAAGAATTATTATTATAATTAAGAATTAAGAAGCTCCATTTAAAAGTCAGATATGAGCACATAAAAATAAATTTAAATAAAATAAATTTAAAATATTTATGTTAAAATAAGTTCCTATACTGTTTCCACATATCTTAGAGTATAAAAACACTTATTTAATCAATCAAGTTATACAGATTTTATTTATATTCTTAATTCTTAATTTTTTAAAATTCAGATGGTTAAACGAGTTTTTGGATTCTGTAAAGTGTCTTGAGTATTTATATAGTATAGTATTTCTGAAAAGCTCTGTGACTCTGAATGTGATGTAAACTGAGGCTGGACACGTTCATGCTGAATTAATGGAAGTTTTTTCTTTTCTTTTTTTTTTCTTTTTGTTTTTTTTTTTGTGGGGGTGGGGTGGGGGAGGCTGGGGAGGAGGGAGGGGGGGTATTAAGAGCATTTCTCAGGTCCACAGGAACAAACGATGCCATGCCAACAGAGCCATGCAGACGGTCAAATAAAAACAAGCACTCCAAACAAAAAGGCTCCGATGTGAAGACGACATCCCAGAGACCAAGCAGAGGGGGGCTCCTATGCAAAGAGGGGACCAACTGAAGCCTATTTTTAAAGGAGGGGGGGCAGACACATTACAGAGGATCTGGGAGGAGGTGTGGGGGGGAAGGTAACCTCACCTTGAGCCCTCAAGTCTCCCGTTTCTCTCAAACTCGGTTGAGACTCTGAGGCGCACGAGAAGATCAGACGGGGAGGAAACAAAAGAAGAAGAACAAAAGATGTGGATTGTGCTCGACAGAAACAACTTCAAGATCAATTTCAGTGAAGAATAATAATAATAAAAAAAGAGAACATGTGATAAAGGAGGAGAGAGACACCGACGTGAAACCACCACCGATAAAAAAATAAAAACCCAAAACAAAACACGAAGAAACGGAAGATTTGACCTCCAGTGAAGAATCATGAGCGGGAAATAAAAACAGTGATGGATGATCCCAAACTGACAGAGAAAAACAAACTTTTAAAAACACACAGCGAGACGGGAAACTCATCTCGTGACCCCAAAAAACAGCAGAACGACGACGTCGACGGGAGAGATTCAGCTACTTTAACACAAACTGTTTATTTCACTTATTTTACCTCATTACTTCAGGACTGAAAATCCCTCTCAAACTGGGTCATTTCATTCAGCGTTTAGAGGTTTTTAAAGGAGGAATTTGTTAGAAAAATCTGTATTTTTAAATAATTAATTAGACATTTATGTTCATTAATATTTATTTGACATATAAATGTTCATTAGTGACTTTGTTTATCTGAAGTATTTTATCTTAGTGGCCTTTTTATGAACGTTCAGTCTTCCTTAGTGTAAAAAGAAAAAAGGTAAATAACTTGAAACGACCACAAGATGCCGTTAAAAGCTCATTAATCATAAAATCATTAAATCAGAACTTCCAGTGTTACATTGATGTCTGAAGAAACCTTAATTTTATTAGATTTCACTTAATTCGTCATCTTGATATAATCTGGAGAAAACATTTATTTTAAGGTCTCTGATTGATCATCTAAGTTTATATTTCATCCTTTATAGATGCTTCATCTGAAAGAAGCCACTATAGTTTGTTAAAGTCATTAATTTATTCTTCACTGAGAGAATTAGGGTGGATGCAACACAAAGTTGGTGAAACCTTTCAAAATAAAACTGAATGTTTCCAGACAATAATTTGTTTGCTGAAGCAGAAGTCTTTTTGAGATTTGTTTAAATGAGGCTGAGCAGCAGGTGAACACGCAACAAGCTTCACATGATCACGCGTCAAACTTCTGTGGTGCACAATCGCCTCGTTTATAACATGTTGAAATGTCAAAGTGAGTAAAAAACAACAATTAGTGCCAAAATCTGAATTTATGATAAACTGCTTCTCTGCCAAGTTAAACAACAAGTAAAAAAAAGAACGACGGCTATTACATCTTTCCCTTTACTATTAAAATATATATTTCTATGATTTATGGATCAATAAGATTCAGAGCTGACAGATCGTGTAAGTTTAATGTGCTCGATCAGACAAAAACACACGTTTCTGTCCATAAACTGATTTCTTGGAGCTAAAAATCAAACTTGTGATGACACAGATGAAAATCGCAACATGAAATTAAAACAACCTTTGAGCCTGAGAGTCAAAAGCTGCCAGAAAATACTTCTAATTATTTGATTTTACACTAAAGAAAGCAAAGCGATGGCGTGATCGTGTGTCCATCTGCTCTTCGGCTCGTGAGGACTTTTACTGTCTAACAGGCAGGAAGTCAGTCCCTGAATCACCACAGACAAAAAGGAAAATGTCCCGAGTAACGTGACAGAAGATTAGATTAAGAGAAAATAAGCAGTAAGCTCCTCTGACAGGACGGATTCCCTGCATGCACGGCAGCCTGGAGAACAGAAAACCAAACAAAACAAAAAAAAAACAGGACGGGTGGAGGAGGAAGCAACTCCGAAAACTCCCCGACAGCTCAAGAGACTCGACAACAAGACGACACGTGGAGAGACAGGACGGACAGCAGGTCCGGGTCGGTCAGAGAGGCTGTGAAGATCACAAGACCGAGGGAGGGGTGAGGACGGGGGAGGGAGGGTGAGGGAGGGTGAGTCCTTCCACATAACTGACACTCAGACTTCAGTCTCAGAAGAAGAGATTGAGGGATTGAAACAGCCCCTTACTCTAGATCTTCATCTTCCTACAACTCTCTATATCTTCCGCTGCTGAATCTGAAAGAAAAAACGGGAATCTGAAAAAAACGGCAACTTTTTTTTTTTTTTTTTGCTCTTAATGGACACATGATTAAAAAAAAAAATCAAATAAATATAAAGAAAGAAAGGAGCAGAGAGGGAAAGAATATTAAAAATGTATGACATGAGGACAGGCTGGAAACGAAAAAGAAGAAAAAAGATGGCAGGATGATGGAGGAGGAAGGAAGGAAGGACAGGCTGAGAGAGACCGGAGGGCAGAAGACTTACTAAGGCTCTTTCCTCCCTGGGTAGAAGGGATGGCAGGCCCTGATTTGGCCGTCTGCCGTTTGGCCGGGTCAATAGTGACCCTAGGCGGAGAGGAAGAGCAGCAAGAGGTCAAGGTTAAAGGTCACAGGAAGGTTAGGAAGACAAAAACACACAAACTGTGAGGAGAGGAGGAAGAGGAAGAGGAAGAGGAAGAGGAGGAGGAGGGAGGAGGTGACTGAACCTAAAAACGTCCTGAGAGGAGAAAAATGACAAAAACTCGCTGGTTAAATCCCAAAATGTGATGAAGGTTTGTTGCAGAGATGTACGGAGGGTCGAAACTGACGAAATGTAGAAAGAAAATCAGACGAGTCAGAAATATAAATGAATAAATTAATGACAAAGTTTAATAATTGAAATGGAGTAAAAAGAAATATAAAGATTTATATTTTAAGAGACTACAGTCGAGGTTGTACTGATGTTTGTTCGTTTTATTTGTTGTTTATTTGGATCCACATTAGCCACTAATAAGGTAGAGGGGTCCATCTTTGTGAAGCTTCAAAATAATCAAAATGAACTCTGTAATAAAAATAAATAAATAAATGAATAAAACTAAGTCAAATAACGCATAAAAGAATATAAGATGATCTAATGAAATCATTGTCACCTCATCTTTTCTCTGATGTTACCAAAGATCATTTCCAAGTTTTTAAAAGTCTGAAATAACTTTAGTCGATTAGAAAATAAAACAATTAAAATGTCAACAAATCTAATAATTAATAATTAGGTCATTTTTAAAGTAAAACTCAAGGTAGTCTCTGTTTTAAATCTTTATAAACTCAATATCTTTGGCCTGTTGGACTGCCAGGCTCTAAAAAATAAAATAAAAATGTAACTGAAATATGGAGTAAAATGAATAAAGTTTTAGTTTAATTTATCAATTAAAAGGCAGTTAAGTAAAAATGAATGAGAGTCAAATAAAAAAAATCAGCAACATTTTTCTTATGATCTAAAAAAAACCACATTTATTAATGTATTCAGTTTTATTTTTGACTCGTCTGATTAAACTTTTACTACATTTAGTCTCCATACAATGAAGACAAACACAAAAAAAAAAGTGAGGTGACAAAGTGAGACGATGTCGGGTGGCACCAGAGTTCAGAGTCTCTGGATGATGAAGAGGACGAAGACCGTCCTCAGATCGGCCACCAGGGGGCGCCGCTGAGCCTCAGACGGCTCCCTGCGAGGGCCAAAAAGCTCCGGAGGCTCAGTTCGACCACAGAGATCTAAACCACTTTAAAAAGCTTTATTTCATGAATCCTTTTGGCTTGGTTAGCTTTAATTTAGCTGTTCTGGCCTGAAGTCTGAACTGAAACTGACCCGGCAGGAAATCACCAGGATTTATGTGACAAATGTTTGAAATGAGACTTTAATTCACACTTTTTAAAGTCCACCTTCATAGAATATTTTGAAAAGGTTTTTTTTTTAGTTGTAGATACCCAACAGATATCCTTAAAGCAACTACAACAGAAAAACTCTTATGTGTAAAAAGACCTTTAAGACAATTAAAGATATGATAATAATAACAATAATGATGTGAATAAAATGCTCCAATTACAACAAAATATGAAATCTGTGAAATAAAAAACTCTGGAAGAATAAAACTTTTTCTTTACAAACATTGAAGTTGCTTTAAGAAAGGATCTTTTTAAGATCATCACACCTTCGATGGACATGTGAGCATCTGACGTTGTATTAAGAGGAACTTTAAAATATGTGGATTCATCTTTTACAGCTGATTGAAATGAAAATCATCTATAAACACTATTTATCAGCTGCTATTTTTATCTGTTGATTTAAATAAAAGACTGTTTTTTAAAAACTAGTCTGAAAAGTTATTTATGATGTTTGTGTTTATGATCATTTATATCCACCGAGAAAAAGAGTGACATTTTCACATAAAAAAAAAAAAAAGAAAAAAGATGGCTGCTGTTTTTTGTATATTGAGTATTTACATCTGATCACTAATTAATATAACTGATTAACAGACTGCATACAAAGCAAACCCCCCCTGATGAGGGAAACTCTTCTTCAGAGAAACACAGAAATCCATCTCAGGAACACCAAACGTTCCCAAAAACCAGAAAGACAGAAAGCGTGAAGACAACTCGACCAGCGGATCTTTATAAAGTCTGTTTAGCTGCGAGAATCTGAGATGCAAAGCCTTAAAAAAAAAAAAACTAAAACACCACTGGACAGATCAACCAGAGTCCTACACAAACACGACCATCTACACAAAGGCTGTGATCACAGAAGAAAAACCTTTTAGCTCTTTGTGGCCCGGACTTCCCCCCCTCCCTGCTGATTTCTCCTGCTCTGACGGCCGCGATAAATGAATCCCGTTTGGGCCACAGAGAGTTAAATAAAGTCTGTTTGGAGGTGAATAAATGCAGCAGAGAAACATCTACGTCTAAAATGTGCAGTTTCAACAGCAGAGGGAGAAAGTTGAGTCGTTCACAACAATCGCTGTGGTGAGAAAACAAACCACAAATCAATGGCAGCTGGAAGAAGCGACCCCATGCAGGCTTTGGCGATTGATTAGTGGCAAGCTGCTTTGTTGTTGCTGTTGGTTAATCGACTGATTGGTGGAGAGGTCGGCTCTGCTCTCACAATCAGACGTTACCCACTCAGACCAACCACAGCCACACGGAGGACATTTACACACACACCCGGATCCTTTCACAATAAAACCAGGATTTAGATTTGTCTCCTCAAGTTAGCAAACAGGATTAATGTGGAAATATAATCTTAAAAAAGGGATAGTTTGACATTTTGGGAAATACGCTTATTCTCTTTCTTACAGAGTTAAAGGTGAAGTTTAATGTGACTCAGAAAACCTGATCTTAATCATCTACATTCATAAAGAAGTGATGTAGTATAAAACAAAAGTCCCTTCAATAAATCCTCCTTCACAAAGGTTTTTGTTGAAAAGACTTTTAAAAAGGTGTGTAGACTGAACTTTATGATCATTTTGGAGTCTGCTGTTAAACTGTATTGTGTTAAACTTCTCTGAAACAGATTCAACAAAGCCTCAACATTTTAAGTTAATTTAGTTTCTACACCTTTTCCACGTCAAGAGCATTTTCAAGGTACATTTTCAAGGTTTTCCAGCACCTTACAGCAGAAGTTAATGAGATATAACATGTGACATCGTGGATATGTTGGTGAGCTTTAAAGATTTTGTGGACAGAGCCAGGCTAGCTGTTTCCCTTTGTTTTCAGTCTTTATGCTAAGCTAAGCTACCTCACTGCTGGCTGTAACTTCACCTTTACTAAACAGACATGAGAGCCGAATAAATCTTCTGACTCTGGAAAGAAAACGAATAAACGTATTTCCCAAAAAGTCACACGATTCCTGTAACTATAAAACTAGTGAGAAATTGGACATCTGGATATCTAAGCGGACTGAATCTGACAGCATCAACGTGTGAACTGTGAGTGTGTAAATGTACCCAGAAAGAGTTTTTCCTGCTAAGCGGCGTGTTAGTTCAGTGCCAGCAGCCCCACGCGTCTGTTCAGTCTCAGAGGAAGTTTCTCAGTGAGATCGTTTTGTTTTGTTTCTGTTCGTTATTTTTGGCACAGAGCGAAAGGCAGTACAAGAGTCCTACCTTTTGGTAAACCTGAATGACATGTTTCTACAACAGAATCAGACAAAGAAACAGTGAAAATGGTGAAAGAGGAGTGAAAGGGGGAGGAGGAGGGGGAGGCAGGGAGAGAGGGAGTCAGGGAGGGAGTATGAGGAGTCTGAATGAGTGAACAAAAATGGGGTGATTGGAATCATCAACAGTGAAGGTAAGATTCATTTTTCATTGATTATTAAAATGATTTCAATTCCTCATTTTGGATCAGTCATTGCAGGAGTGATGTCGCCGGCCCGGCTGCCACTTTAACAGACTTTAATGCAGAAATTCATTTTTTATTCAAATTTCAGTAAAATGTCACTGTCTGCTGATTATTTTCTTCATTAAGTTAATTATCTTCTATGATGGTGGGATTGTTTTTTATCCAAATTTCCTAAAGCCAGCAGTGGAAGCAGTACTACAATCTTGTAAAAGAAAAAATAATACTGGGTAAAAATACTGTTAAACCTTACAGTGTGTGTGAAAATAATCTTTTTATAGAGTACATTATATCTGTTAAGTACGTTTAAAGTCCTGCATACAAAAACTGCTCACTACGCAGGATGTCCTATTTCAGAATAATATAAATAACATAACAATGAACCTATTATATTTAGTTTCATTATTTCAGTGTTATTGTGCAGAAGTATCAGAAGTGTACTTTAATGCAGAACCTGAGTAAATGTTTGTGCTGCAGGCCTTCAAATGTCACTGCAAATAATTTCAGAAGCTGGTTTATTTAATTTTGCATCTTAATCATGAAAATAGCTGAAAGATCTCCATCATGATTATTATGTAAGAAAATGATCAGCAAACATCTTTAATGAATCAGATGACTAAATTTTAAAACAGTTATAGTCCAGGAAGCGAGATATGAGCAGATCCTGGACTGAATCAGTGATCTGACAGATTTCATTAACAGGTCGGATCGTGACTCCTTCAGAGAGATGTCAGTCTTTTGTGGCAGGCGTCCAGGCAGCGACAGATAAACAATTTAGAATAAATCACATCGTACAGGACAGTGAAGTGTTTCCCCCCCAGCATGTAATTTATCATCCTGACTCTACAAGGCACTGCGCTGATTGGCTCCTAATCCGAACAGACAGAGTCACAGGAGATTATTCTGTACAGAGCCGGCTGGAGTCTTTCCTCTCTCTGTTCCAGTTTTTACTCAAAGAAAAAAAAAAGTTGAGAAAAAGTAAACACAAGTGATGTTTTTCAAAAGGATTGTTTTAATCTGACTGAACAGACAGAGAGCTAAACTCCAACCTTCGCTTTACTGACGTGTACGTGACGTTTCCTCTCCTACCTGCGAGTGAGTTTGGAGGTGAGTTTGGAGAAAAGGTTGCTGGTTCCACGGCTGCGGGTCTGCGAGAGAGGGGTGGCGTCGTGCGAGAGGGTGGGCGAGGCCGGCGGCCCGTTGTACGTGGCCGTGCGGCGGTCCCTCAGCTGGCCGCCGTGGAAGGTGCTGCGGCTGGCGGTGCCCCGCGGGAAGCGCAGTCGGTCGGGCGTGGTGGCGTTGGCGATGCTGTGGATCGACGCCACCGGGTTCCTCTGGCTGCCGGGCGACACAGCGACGCTGCTGAGGCGGAAGAGGAAGATCAGAAAAAGTTAAAATCCAGACGGAGTTTAAAGCCGAAAAGAGAAGTTTCTCCACTGCAGACGTGTTCTTCACTGCATCAATATTTCCTCTCCTGTCTTTTATTTACACATTTTTCATCTCAAAGATCAGAACAAGCACACGACTGCACTGGAAAACCGCCCCGTTACAGCATCTTCACATTTCCCTCCTCATCAAATGGCCGAGTTATTCCTACATGAGCTTCTAATGCTGCCATGAAGTTTTCAGTGAATGAATCTTGCATGTTAGATGTCAACAGGGCAGGAAATTTCAATCATCTGATCGCATTAGCTGGTGGATTCATTTTAAATGTTTGCAGAAGTTCTGTAGACAAAACTTGAATTTGTCATAAAATAAACCTTAAACTTCTGTCTCAGTCAGTTTTTTGTACTTCGCAGTTGCAGGAACTGAATCAGGAACTAAACACCGACTTTGCTTCCACTGCAAAAGTGTGCAAATTTAACAGAAGAAAAAACTACAGCAGTGCTTCAGTTTTCATTGTGCTGTTGGTGGAAATTACAGTGGAGCAGGAGACAAAACATTTCAGAAATCTGTGTGCAAGGTAATTTATGATCAATTCCTAATTTTTAAATATCCACACTAAGCAAATTTACTTCTTTCATTCATCTTCTCTCTCTTACTGGTTTGCTCTCTTTATCACACATCAAATAACATAACTTCCTGTCTTAAAGTTTTCGTGGGATAAGATGTGTGTTTACTGTCTAAATGAAACTGCACATGGGTTGAAGTAGATTTGTGGTTTTTGTTTTAGCAATCAGCAAAGTTGAGAACTGCAAACTTTGCACTGATAGTTCCTGAAACAGAAGGAAGTCCGAGCCCCAGTCCAGCGACTTTTTAGGGCCAAGAAACAATGACGGGAGGATAATAAGCTCGTTCGTACAAAGGGCAAAGTTTTCTCGTCAAGTCAACAGCACCAAAACAAACAACAAAATAAAACACCCAGTGTGGGAGAAGATTTGCATAAATTCACCAGCCAAAGATACAAAAAGTCGCTAAACGTTCAGTGTTCAGCAGTGTTAATTTCCCACCCTGGACATCAAGCCTCCTGAGCTGCCGCTCTGATCGGTTAGAGTCTAAACAAACAGACGATGGGCTGAGGTGCTGGGACAGCAGGGGAGCCGGTGAGCGGTGGAGCTCGGCCATCGTGTCGGACACCGACAGGTGAGGGATCCAGACGGAGAAGATCAGGGGTCAAAGTTCAGAGCAGAGGATGGAGGAGAGGTCAGGAGCAGAGCTGCGAGAAGTCTGTTATTGCAAATGTCTGCAGCGGAGACGGGAGGTCCTCCGGTTCATGGCTGAGCAGAGGAATGATGCAAAAATGGAAAAATACCATCACACACAGAGTTTAAGAGCTCGTTCATCAAAGCGTGATTTCTGTGTGAGGATAGATATTTTTCTCAACTTGTGCCTCCACTTTCATCAGCGTCTGAAATCAACACCCACCGTGACCCAAAAGCAGGTAAGGCTGCCGGATAATTTACTGAAGTTCATCTGATGGTAAAGTCTGATCTCTCATATTTATCTTTATCTGTTCCTGCAATGTCAAAATGTCTAAATCCTTATTCTCATCTGTTTATTTTATCACTACTGTACACCTGCCTTCCAGTCTTATATCTATATTTATATTTAATACTTTATATATTATATTCCTATATGTCGAACTTTTTCAGTGTTCATTGTCCGAAGATTTCCTACCTACAAGATTTTCTTTTTATACTTTTCCTGAGAATTAAGAGTTCATTACCAACTCCTGCTCCTGCAAGAGACAAATAAAAAACTAAATGGTTTTAGGACGAATAACGAGGTCAACTGGTTTATTAAACAGATAATAATAATAAAGTTGTGTGTGGATGCTGATCAGTTTAACATCCTTTCTAACATGAATCATCTCCACACCAGAGGTAAGATGGTAGTTTTTGGAGGAAAATACCATAATTAATTTGAGTCTTTTCCTTTACCTGCTTGTGGCGGATGAGTACGACTTTCAGATGCTGGACGCAGCTTTTCTTACTGTTCTCTGCAGGAAATGGTGTCCATGGTTTAGTTGTGGGGTTACAGAGTGTGAAGCTGGCTGGATGTGTGGGTTAGCGAGGGGCCAAACAGGGGGCTGAGACATGAGAGGAGACAGACGGGGGGTGTTTGGAGGCCCTGCCGTCTTACTTGGGCGAGCAGTAGTCCAGAGCGTAGTAGGAGTGGGGCAGCGTGGCCCAGCCTGCCTGGCAAACGTACAAAGGGCCGACGGTTTGATACCTCAGCCGCACCGAACTGGACGAGGCACCGAACGCAGCGGCCGCAAAGGCAGAGGAGGGGCTAGTGGCACAAGCCATCTCAGTCATGCTGGTCATGCCACGATGGAAAAAAAAAAAAAAAAAAAACCCCCCCACCCCCGGACCACAAACACACAGGCAGAAATGAAAAATAAAGATGATGAGAAAAAGGGAAAGCAAATACAAGAAAGAAAGACGGAGTAGAAAGAAAGAAAATAAGGGAATGAAACAAAGGAAATCTTTTCTTGGGGTCCTGTCTGCCTCATATGGTGAAACGCTGCCAGTGCGAGTCTGGAGTCCCCACACTGATGTTTTTGAATTGAGCCTACTAATATGCACATTTACAAGGTTCAATTCGACCACTTTGTATTCATAATGAGGATTTATGCATTCTTATTGGGCGGAAAAAGTGCTAAAACAGCATTTATACCACAAAACTGGCAAAGAAACGCACCGAATGGCGGTGAAATAAAAATAAATAAACATACTGGCTTCTATAAGAGGTACCACAAAAATGTACAGGCTCAATAATCTTATTAAAAACTGTTCCTGGACCAAGTGATGCTTAAACTTTTGTGTCCACTGTACTTTACTGATGAAGAGGATGAAGAGGCAGCGGCTCTGTGCTGACGCAGAGTTTGTGTTTTACTGATGAAACCAGGTCAAAGACACAAAAACATCCTCTCTCACCTGTTCTCCTTCCCGTTGGGAATGACGGAGAGCCGGTCCGTGTTGTTTCTGTCGCTGCAGACATACGTGTTCCTCCGGGTCATTCCTGCCGACGCAGTGTTATTCTGCAGAGCAACACAGAGGAGAAAACTCAGACGTGATATTGACTTAATACAATTTGTTTTTGTCTGTTTCGGGCAAGAAAAACAGTTCATTGTTTCCAGGATCCACATTATTTCATCAAACTAAAACACAGATGTTTTCCGAAAAGATGAATATTCAGTAAGAAAATGAGGCATTTTGGATCTTTAACATATCTGATCGCAGTTATCTTTTAAACATTTTTAAGTTCTGGGAAGACATTATTAATTCTTGTTGGTGACACTAATAAGAAGCTTGTTTTGATTTGTTGTATTTCAGCTGCTAGAAAGAGGAGGAAGTCTTCCAGAGAAGTGTGTGTGTTGTGTGTCACTGATGGAGGAACTCACGCTCGGGCCGGTGGTGGCTCCTTTCCTGCGGTCGGGGATGTCGGCCTTGTTGGGGTTGTTGGCGTTGCCCAGCAGGGGGCTGGAGGGGGGGGCCCCGCGGCTCCCCGGGGTGCTGGGTTTACGGAGCTGGACTCCGCCTTCGTCCTTGGCGCTGTTCTCCGCCGTGGTGGTCTGACTCCTCTTTGGATGAGCCATCCCCGGAGGGACGTTCTGACCGACTGCAGGGAGGAGAACAGATGTGTGACGGATGACTCAAAGATGCTGTTTGTACCTCCGGCAAAAAAGATGTTTTTAAATTTAAGTGTTTGTATTGAAAAAAAAAACTGGAACAATTCTGACACTGACTCAAAGTGACTGAAGGCATAATCATCACCACATTTTTAGGGAAAGTAGGGCGATTTAAACCAGAATAATGAGCTTCAGGACATATTTTGCTCTTATGAATGAACCTGAGACTTGATCTGATGTGTTTAGATGACAAATAATTTAATCTATTCATAAAAAATGCCAAATATTCACTGGTCAAAGCTGCTAAAATGTGAATATTTGCTTATTTCCTGCAACTTCTGTGATGGTAAAGTGAATATCTTTGCTAAGTGTTTTAAGAAAAACATAAATCAGCCAACATAAATAAAAAGCCTGGATATTTTTCACAATTTTCTGACATCATTTAGTCGTGAGGATAGCTGACAGTTTAATGGATCATAAAAAAGAACCGTACATGTGTCAATACGCAAATATCTTGTTGTGAAGTGTAAGTGGACATGTTGATATTTTGAGAGGGGAAAAATGTGCCACAGTAAAAAGAGCTGCTCATGAATAACTGCATTAGAGCCGGAGCTTAAAAGGTTTTCTGTGTAGCTATTTAAGCTGCGGCTCTAACAGAGGAAGCTGGACAAACTGAGGTTATTGACTAAGCATTATATCACAGCGGACAGCACGGAGCTGTGCAAATAAGCTAAAGGTTAAAGTGCTTCCACCGTGTGACTGCTTTGATTTAACTGCTTTCAACAGCCTGACAGAAACCGACCTTTATTTGGAGGCTCCACAAAGAAAAAATACCACAATAAACTTCTAAAAACTGAGCAGTGACAAATAACTTCCATGTCTGTTTTGTTTCCAGATGTGATCTGATTTTGACTCAGGGAACAAAGCGCTCCTCCTCCTCACCTTGTTCGCTGTAACGCCTCTGTTTGTGGTTGGAGGAGACGCTCCTCTGGACTTTGAGGTGGGAGGGCGACTGGCCGTTGAGCTCGCTGTTGGGTCTGGGTTTGGCCAGAGACAAGTTGCTGCTGGAGGCCGACTCGCTGGGCTCCAGCTGCGGGAGAAAGACGGAGAACGGGTCACAACCTCCAGACAGACAGACACTGATCATCTGAGGAGCGTCGGTTTAACTCAGACAATCTCAGTGTGAATTTGTCATTTTATGCTGCTTTTAAGTTCACAACATTGTGGCAGCAAATAATGTACTTTTCATTTTCTGGTGTCTTGTCTTGACCCTTTTCCTCTCTGTTGACCTGACAGGAAACACTCGCTGACCTTAGTTGACTATAATAAAAATAATAATCATAACAACATCTTGATGTCCGTACCTCGGAGGCCTTCCTGCCCAGCAGCAGGTAGGTGGCTGTAATCTCGTCATACTTCATCTTGGCCAGAGAGTCCTGGATCTCCTCCAGGTTGTAGCCCATCCCCACCATCACATCTGCACAGAGCAAAAACACAAACACGTCTCATTTAAAACACAAACATCTGAATCTTTCACAGCTGGGATTATTTATCAAAGAACCGGGACGTTTTGGAATAAAACTTTTTAAGATATTTTGTCTAGTTTTGGGAACAAAATAATTTGAAGATCATTAAATGAATATCTAACTTCTTCCTCATAATGAGAAGATAAATCTTTAAATGGATGATCTCTGGAAGAGGATCCGATCTTTTACTGAAATAAAAGTCCCAAATCTTACTTTTAGTACATTTTAATTTCAACGCTTACGTAAGTACTTTTTCTAATTAATGTTCCAAAAGTTAAATGCCTAATTATGCAGAGGGCATCATTTCAGAATAATTTATTTTACATGATTATCATGATTGATCCATTGATATTTTGTAGATGCTTCTCCGTGGCTGCGTCACATGAACGGTTAACAAGGATCAGCAGAGTTCAGCAATCAGCCTCCATCAGAGAGACGCTGATTAGAGAGGGAGTTTGAGAGTAAAAACACACACACACACACACGCCTGTGATGTTTTGCCTCTCCTTCATCCAGCTCACGTTTGTAGCAGCATGCCAGGTGAAGTGACGCAGATTTAAGCAAAACAATCTGACTGAAATGTGTTTTTCAGGCCAAATCAGATTCCTTGTCTACTATTTTTACTGGAGGACACAGAGGAGGTGCTCAATGTTTGCTAAACAAACGGTTCAATATGTAAAATTCACCACCACCTAAAGAATAAAGGCTGCTGCTGTTGTCCTGTGATGAAGCCGCCACGGTGTAAAAAGGCGTTGACCTGCACTTTATTTCAATAATAGAGATTAAAATGAATCGGCTTTATGAGTGATCGCTGGAAACCAGCACCGCCTTTTATTTGGTTTCCGCCTTCATTCATCAGAGAAACTGGCAGGTTTTTGGATAAAAAACTGCTGCATCACTTCAACCAGGAACAGGCAGCTCCAGAGACGTCATAAAAATAATAAGACGATACTAAGCTTTATCTGCTCTCACAAATCTTCACTGGCATGACGGTGATTCCTCTTTTCTGCAGCATTAAAATATATTCGTGTAAGTGGGTAGTAAAGTTACGTTGGGGGCGACAGAAACGACTTCACTCGTGTTGGGTGGCTGAAAAAGGTGGTAAATCTGGACTGCAGCGACATTAATGTGGTGAAAGATCGTTAAAACTGAGGAGCTGTGTTTGTAGATCATGCAGCAGCCGACAGATTATTTGCCCGTGCAGATTAAATCACCTGGCAGCACAGATTAATTGGATCCTCTTTGTGAACCCAGGTGATGGAAATCTGTCGTAGCGGTGGGGAACTTTAATCCCCGAAGCAGAGCGGTGTTTCCTGATCTGCTTTAAACATTTATCTGTGCCCCCCCCGCGCCCCCCAAACATGCATCACACGGAGGCTTTTATCCTTTCATCTCGACACTATGCAGCCTCTTAATTATTAATAGACTCTGCTCTATCTGAAAGACGTTGGAGAACGTTTCGACTCAAAGCAGATCACATCTTCAGAGACGAGGCGGGTTTCTGAGCAAAAAAAGGTGTTAAAATGAGTCACGAAAATTCATTGTGACCGTGGATGTGCTCCGACTTCCTGTCAGTCGCTTTCCTGTCGGAGTCTGTTTTCACCTCAATTACACATCAAAGTCTTCATGAATGAGATTTTAAATGTTGTTTTTTACTGAATCTGTTCCTGCAGCCTGAAAATGAATCCGAGCTGTAAGAAAGTGCTGCTGCTTCTGTGTCTCAGAGCATCGCTGTATTTTTAGTAAATGTTAGCTCCAAATATAAAATGTGTCCTTGGAGCAGGCGGATGTGTGTACACATCTAAAATTGAGGGAAAAAACTCTGGTTTATATAGATAATGTGATTAAACTATTAAATTATATGAACAAGTGATCGATTCTTAAGAGCTCCAGATTGTTTAAAATTTGATTTAATGGACGAGTTGAATTACTCAAAGTCATTAAATTATGTAAAGAAGGCGCAGAAGGAGGTCACCCCACTTATGACATGATACTTAGAGCCTGATCAATAAATCAGACATGTATTAATTAATTCATTACAGATATATTAGTGTCAGTGTACATCAGGCAAACTGCAGCACAAAGATTTAATAAAGAAACCAAAGAGAATTTTCATAATATTTTAAAAAATTTCTGACAATATTCCAGCAGTTAATAATAAACTAGTCTTTGCTCTAAAAAGTCTTTTCTTAAAAATATTTTTGAAGCAGCAGAAACGCTCCAAATGAAGATTCGTGCTGTCCGACAGGGTTTTCTTGCTGTCAGGGTGGAAAAGCCTCTCCGGCAGCGCTCAGATCATCACGTCACACCAAAACTCTCCACTGAAAGCCGAACTAATGCCATTATTCTGGGTGGGCAGACGGCTCTCCTTCGCTGGTTTTTACTGACGGACGTCTTCTAATTCGGTCGAATTGAATCTTTCCACACCAACGTGGAGAAATCCACGCTGGCAGACGTGACGGATTTAAGTAAACTCATTAAAAAGAAACTCCGCATCCTGGCGTGAGTTTGAAAAAGATGTGTCGTCTGTACCTGGAAACGTTTTGCTGGTGTAACGTCGAGCTTGGTGTAAAACTGTGAGCTGCAGCAGAGGAAGAGCGACGGTGAGAAACGAGCTCCGACTCTGTAACCAGGCAGAGTCTGTGATAATCATCTTTCCTCATCAATCTCCACACTTTCTGCCTGCTCCTCTCTCACGTTCACCCTCCTGCTCCCCCCTCAACACTTTCTCCTAAAACTCGACGTTGCTGCTGCAGCGTTTCATACACGAGTGCTCATTTTCATATAAATGATGATTTAATGACAGTTAACTCCAACTAAACATTCACAGTATGTTTTCAGACATGAGTACATTAAAACTGCTTTCTTGAGCCATCTAATTTGTATGTATGGTGGATGTAGATAATGTACTTTTGTTTATAATATATTGTCATTTACCTTTTATATTTTATATCTATTTTTACTTATTTTCATATTTGCTTCTCTGCCTTGAGGTGCTTTAATAAGTAAATGTCCCTGTGGTGGGATTATGAGTTTTATCTGATCTTACCTCTCAAAGGTAAGGCTTTGTGAAAATATAAGTTTCCATTGTTTAAATAATCAGTTTCAGTTTTATTCAAACAAAAAGAGGTGGTCTGTCCCCTTACTGGAGCATCAGTGATTTTTTTTTTTTTTTTTTTTTTTTTAAATCGGATTTTGCTGTTACAGACTTAATTAATGGCCACACTCTGTCACTGCTTCACTGTGAATTCACTGACAAACTTTCACATTAATTTAACGTAATTCTGTGTGCGCAAGCAAAAAAAAACGACTACATGTGAAGCTGGAACTTTTTCTCACATCAGAAGTGTTTTGCTGTGAATATTGCTGCTGAAATGTAATTTTCACAGGCTGAGCTGCCATCAGGAGAAGCTCCTGTAATAATACAACTAAACGATTGGTTTCATTTTCAAATAATCTGCCAATGATTTGACTGTTCAGTCTAAAAATACATGTCAAACAAAACAGCGAAAAATGTTTTAAAATGTCCAAAGCTGAATTTACCATCACAGAGAAACAAGAAAACCAAAAATGATGATCTACTTTTAGGAGGCTGAACAAAAGAATCTGCTATTATTGGTTTAAAAAAATCATTCCTAATTTAATTTATAATCAAATGAGTTTATATTTTCTGTCAGAAAAGACTATTTGTTTCAGCTCTAAACTGCTCAGCAGCTTAATGTCGGCTCATTCAGTCTTTCCTGGTTTAAAAGGGGTTTTACTGTATTTGTGCAAAAGGTGAAAACTAATTAAAAAATGAATTTGTGCTCTTATTAAGGCAGAAAAAGCCTTGAACCTCGTTCTGCTGCAGAAATGTTCTTACTGTCGAGCCGACTCAGTAAAACGTTTATTAAGACATGAAGTCAGCATGTAAGATCACATTTACGTAACAGGCCGCACGTCTCCTGTTTTTTCAGGGATTGTTCGTTTCCGTCCCGTCTTCAGTGGAAGACATTTTGCTGTGTAAGCCGCCATCTCTTCTCATATGCGTTGTTTTTCATTGGGAGGAAGGTCTAACGTGCATTATTTAGGATTCAGGGATCCCTCAACAAGATAAAGCTTTCTTTTTTTCTCTGTTTGCTGCTCTGACGGAGTGACTGGGAGTTCGCACCGACACATGTGCATGAACCTCAGCTGCCGTTACGTAAGAGCTCAACCTCGTTTACGCGCTTTCATCCAGAGCACGGTGGGGAGGCTTCGCTCTCTCTTCGCATGCAGCAGCACCGCTCGTGTTTATTTATTAATCATCACGTTTCATCTTTTCTTCTCAGTCTCCTCAGCGCTGAAATAATGAGACCGTCTCTGCTGTGGAGCTGCAACCTGCTAAGGTCTAACAGAGTTTTTACTGTAATCAACGGAGGGGAGATCGTTTTGATGCCAGTGCACTTTTCTGATTACACAACAGGGTCTCATCGGCCCGAAGGTCATAAAGTTCGAGAAAAAAAACTGCACTTATTTGATTTTATCAGATTTTTTTGTTACCTATTCTCTTCTGGTCCGTGATGTCCAGCTCGGGTTCAGTGTAAGGCTTGAGCTCGTCCTCTTCAAAACCTGCGTTGATCCATCGATCCTTCATGATTTGCTGCAAAAGCAAAGTGAGACAATTAGAGCTCAACAGATACTGCAGGTCTGAGGCCGAGATCAATAATATCAATGATATATTGGTCGACAGGAAATTTTATATGAACAAACACAATTTTAATCACCAGATTCATGACTGCTGGTTGAAGCTGGATCTATAATGTTTCCTGGACTGGTGCATAGAGACGATATAGTATTTTCTTTTTTTTTACAGTAGCGTAAACAATTAAATAGGGACATATTGATTGATATAATTTTTATTTTATGTACAGTTTTCATAAAGGATTCCTTTGATGTGAAGTGAAATTTATCAAGGTGCGTGCATGAGCTTTATAATAAACCCTTAATAGACAACTATAAAATCACACTGAAGTCAGACATTTTTAAGAACAGCTACAGCTACAACAGAATTATTTTTATCATTAAAAAATGTCAAATCTTGTGTGTTTTAGTGTTTGCAGGGCAAACTCTAGCACTTTAAATCCAAATGTGAAAGTTATGACACAACAAAGCCTTGATTAATTTTCTGGCCTTTCACAGTAACGTCCATGTTGCACTGTGCTGCATCTTCATTTTTAATTTGCAGCTGATCAATCGCTCTCTGGCGTTTTTAATAAGGGCAGAGCCAAACTAATTATCACTGATGCTGCTCTGATGTAACCGGAGCTTATGCTATAATCCAGGGCAATCGTGGCATCTGAGGCCAACACATGTGACCCTTCAGAGTCGAGCCAGCAGCGTTTTGTTTAATTCACTTACATCCAGCTGGACAGAAAGCGACAAGATGCAAAAAAACTTTCGATCTCATGAAAAACTAATGAAAAATGTCTTTTGATTGAATGGCTCATTTAAAAAAAAAAACACAGAGCCTTTGAATCTGATCTAGTTTAGAGTTTAAGGTGCCAAAAATACTTCTGAGGAAGAAATCATGTTTTTATGTTAATGATTTAAAGCTGTGTGTCAGGTAGGGCTGTGTGATTTCAGCAAATAGAAATGATCATTAAACTTTTCTGACAACGCGATGGCTGCTCTGATTGATCTGTGGAACAATCGTCTCCGTCCCTCCAGCCTTTTACATCAAACACAACTATTTTAATCTCTGCAGATGCTCCGAGAGAAACCAAACGTCTAAATATTTCTAGATTATGAATCGTGGAAAATGAAATAAGGATTTGGAGTGTTTAACTTCACATTCGTTCTGACACATTATGACCTTTGGCAGACTTAAAAAAAATGTTCTTTGTTGCTCAAGTTTACAACATTTCACTCCTCTGCAGCTGCTTATTCTTCAGATTCTACTTACAAAACATGTCAGACTCTCAAATATGATTTAAATACCCAGCCATATAAAAACAGTTAAAATGACATCCAGAGAAAAATAAGTTCTTGTGTGAAGCTAGATTATCCAAATCCTTCTTTCACAACTAGTTTTACTGCTGAAGTTCAGCTGAAACATTATTTTTGCAACTGGAAAAAAAAATCCTAATCTTTGAGTTTGTGAGGACAAACTCATGTTTTGGTTTTCGGCTTAGACTCGACTAAACTGGATCCTCGCGCGGCCCCGAACGCTGTGATGTACCCTCGACTCACAGATGAAAGCAGGGAGGTGAACAAGGAGGACAATTTTGGTACAAACACAAGAATGACGATGCATTATTCATGGTTACAACATCAGAAAGAAGGAGGAGAGTGTGGGCCGGGCGCACACAGAAAACAGGACACCGTGGGTGTCAGAAGATGATGCAGTGGGGGGATGCAGGACCCGAGAAGAGGGGAGGGAGGTTGTTGGAGAGGTGGAGGAGAGATGGCATTCTCCGATGGTGCAGACGTGCTGGGGGAGTGTGATAAGAACTGAGAGGTATATTTACATTTTCTGCGTCCTCCCTCACCTCGAGAGTACCCCGCTTGGCCGGGTTGAGCACCAGGAAGCGTTTGAGGAGGTTCTCGCAGTCTGTGGACATGTAGAACGGGATGCGGTACTTCCCTCTGAGCACACGCTCCCGCAGCTCCTGCAGAGAGGAAGGACAAAAACCAGGAAGTCAGCAAAACACTCAAACATGGGATGTGTCACGTTTCTGTACAACTGAACACCTGAAGAGATCAATGTGAGGCTCAGACAGTTAATGACTAGTTGGTCTGATTTAAGAAAACCTGGTAAACAGAATGACACAAGAAGAAGAAATGCTGCTTTACCAAAAGATAAAATAGTTTAAAGTGGCTCTTATATCTGCCTTTAAAATAGAATGACATTTAGCCACTTTACCAAAACTGTAAAAGAGGAAGCCTTGCATTTAAACGCTGGTTTTGACTCAGCAAAACATTTTATCATTTTACTGATAAGGGATCATGTGTGAAAAAAATCTGCATTAACTACAGGTTAATGTAAGCTTTGAGATGAAATCAGAGTAACGGAAAGAGTGCTGCGGTCACAAATGTGGCCGTGGCAACAAAAGGTATTTTTAAATAATATAAGGTCAAAACACATGGTAAATTAAAGCTGCAAGCAGCGTTGGACGGGCCCTCGCACCTCAGCGCCAGTCGGGGGGGCTGGCACGTCGGGGGGCTCC
>JBAJHX010000115.1:2285811-2339877 GCA_037176925.1 Amniataba percoides
AGAAGAAAAAAAAAAATAATAAACATTTGAAAAACAATAGGGCTTCGCACCGCCTTCGGTGCTCGGGCCCTAATAAAAATATCTGACCTTGAGGTTCTGACCATCGAAGGGCAGCGAGCCGCTGACCAGCGTGTACAAAATGACCCCCAGACTCCAGACGTCCACCTCCGGCCCGTCGTACTTCTTCCCCTGGAAAAGCTCCGGCGCTGCGTACGGTGGCGATCCACAGAACGTGTCCAGCTTGTTGCCCAGAGTGAACTCGTTGCTGAAGCCAAAGTCTGCGATCTTTATGTTCATGTCTGCGTCGAGGAGCAGGTTCTCAGCCTGAGTACAGACACATGACGGTCAGAGGTTTAATAAACTGTACCTCAGCTGATTGACTTTCTTTAAACTGATGAGTCTGTGTCTCTCAGCTCAAACATCTTTCACAACACTGCCTCACCTGAAAAGTCTCTTTCTGCACCCGGTCAAGAAATCCATAATCATCATAAAACTGTTACTACTCTTTGTTTTATGGACAGATAACACAAACAAGATATAACATGTTAATTTGAGAGTTGTTTCCCTTTGCTTCAAGTCTTTATGCCAAGCTCAGGCTAACAAAAGTGTTTTTCTCATCCAACTCTGCAAGAAAATGCAAAAAGTCCATTTCTCTTAATTAGTCCTTCTGTTACCCTCAATCATTCTTTAAAATACATTTTAAAAATATGGAAAAATTGTTCTTGAAGCCAAAAGAAAAGTCTTCAAATTGCTCCTTTCTCCAACCAACCTGCAAACCTGCAAATATTCAATTTACACTGATATAAAACAGAAAAGCAGCGATTCTTCCCATTTGGCATTTTGACCTGACAAGTGAAATACAGATATATTTTCTATTGCTCAACTAATCGATCCTTTCTGCTCTAATTTGCACTTTTCTGCAACCACAGCGTGATCTGTTTGATAAAGTCTGAAACAGTTAATGTCTCCTGTGTCAATGAAAGCGTCGATGAGGATTTCGACTCCTAACATCTGCTTGGTGCTCGCGTGCAGCTGTGGGCCAAATACTAATTAGGAAGCTGAAGCGAAGTGAGCGGAGGAGTCTCCACGAGCTGAAGGACTGAACCGACATCCTGAGAGGCTGTCAGCCGCGTGACGGGTAACGGGGGAGGCCGACCGTTATAAACAACAGGAAATAAACATATTTATGTCACCGTGCTTCTCCACAGTCGCACCTGTGACGTGCAAACACCTGTCCCCCCCCCGTTGTATCAGAGGAAGCTGCTCTCATGGATCATTCATGGAGCTCTACAGAGGAAACAGTTCAGACGTGCTGCAGGATGAGCCGAGCGACTCCCACCAACTCCACGAGATAAAAATACAGGAGCATCAATATTTATAGTCGCAGAGGTAAAAGCGAGCGTCACAGCTGAGAAACCGAGGAGGTCCATTTACACTACAACGGGTGATGTGGTGCAGAACATGTGAGCACTTCAGAGAGCCGCCCACTCTGACATGTGGCATAACGAAAACGTTTAAAGGTGGTTGTACAGAGGAAAGAAGAAGAGCGGAGCATCGTCCATGGCATGTGGTAGTTTTCTTGAATCAGATGTGCAGCTTCGGAGTCGTCAGGAGGAACATGGGAGTTAAGATGAGACTCATAAAAACACGCAGCGCTGACGTCAGCTCCCTGCTCTGTGACCTTTCTATCCAACATGAGTCAGACATAATTAGCCTCAAAGGTGGAGACGCTTTGCTAATTTAAACTCTTCACTGGACCACTGATAAACAAGACTTCTACTAAACAACAGTATTAGTTTTAGTTGTATTATGCAAATTAAACATGAGGTGTTGTGCAGCTGGGTGTGGAAATTTAAATGTGCAGAAAATACTCAGACATCATCAATCTGTGATGTTCAGAGTTAAGACAACATGTCAGCAAAAGATATTTATCAGCATCAGCAGGTTTAACTTTTAAATGTTAATGTGGGAGAACTACAAAGGTTCGGTCAGTAAATAGAAAAGAAACTGTTCAGTTATATTTGGATTTGTTGTGGTTTACTTGTGCTTATTTATATTTCACATTTACTGATGCTCATACTTTGAATGTTATTAAAACTAAAGTGCATTGTTTTTTTCAAGAACGTGCATGTACAAAATAAAAATGATCTAAAAATCATTATTTCATTCTGACTAACTCAGTATTGATTCTACTCATTCAGGCAGTTTGTAATTTTTTTAATGTTCACTTTGGTTGGTAATTGCCTAAATTTCCCAGAAGGCCTAAAATCCAGAGAACACAGACACTTTGCTCTTTTGAACATCCCCTCAGTTGAAGCTACCGTTGGCTCAGCCTCATGGAGAGCATTTTGTGGCTGCTCTGAACTCACCTTGAGGTCTCTGTGAACAATGTGCTTCTGGTGGCAGTACTGCACCGCCGATACGATCTGTACGAGGAAGAAGACAAGCAGGGTTTAGTTAAATGTCTGGTGCTCTGCTCTCAGGCTGCGATAAAGGATGTGGTAGGAGGAGGAGATGTGGTCGACGCTGACAGGAAAGATAAAACATAAGGCAGGTGGGGCTGAAGACACCAGGGCGGTGAGAGAGAGAAAGCAGGTTTCCTCTCTGCACAAGCACTTGTGAAAATGTATGTCTCACAGTTCAGGTAACAGCCTGCACTCACAGAAAGACTGTGATGATGTGATCAAAGCAGTCGGTGGTCAAAAATGCAGGAATTTTAAGATACTTGATGCACTGTTCTGTATTTCCAGCTCTAAATTAAAGGGCTGATGTGCTCAGAGTGGCAGTAAAGTGCTTGACTATTTACCTTAAAACATTATCATATAACACTTCTGTAAAACATCCTCACTTTCCACCACACAGTGAATACCTGCAGTATTTTTTATCAACAGATATATGAGGACTCATTTTAAAGTCTCTAAAAGTTCAAAAATCTTCCTTTTAACACAAAATGTGAGTGTTTTTCTAGTTTCTCACAGTCAAACAACAGTCAGAGACTTTGGACAGTGTGTGACAGTCATCCTAAGTGATGGGAGGGGGGCGTGTTTGGACGTTTCTTATCAGTCTTCAGGCAGCAGAAGCAGGACAGAGGACAGCGACCTGTCTGAGGCAGAGCCGGGAGCAGAGGTGTGAAACCAGAACACTGCAGGGGGAGAAAGCTGGGTACCTGTCTAAATTTAGCCCTGGCCTCTTTTTCCTTCATTCTTCCATGTGCAACCAGGTAGTCAAAGACCTCTCCTGCAAAACAAAAGAGAGGCAGAGAAAGAGAGTTAGAGAATAACAAGTAAAACAGCAGAAAAGATTTTTGGAAAGACAGTGAATGGGAAGTGAGAAAAAATGATAAAGGTGGCGAAAGAAACAAAAACTGAGTCATAGTTCATAAATATAAACAGATAAAAATAACTTCAGGATGAACTTTTCTATGCAGCTGGGCCGAACAGTCAGCCATGTGCATGGTTCGAGGGCGTTTCTTGACCATATTGATGCGAGCGCAGTGCTGCTTCCTCCACACTGAGTCTCTCCTGGAGGCAAAAAGCTGCTGCCGAGCTCGTCTCCAGCAGCAGCGGCGGCGGCAGAGTCCTCCCTCGGCCCACACTTCTACACACTCCCAGCCAAAACGTGACTACGCTTGCTCGTGTGCTAATTGAACTCGAGTGGCTGGCGTGTGTGTGTGTGTCCATTCTGAGGCGCAAAGAGGAACTAAACAAAATAACAAGCAACAAAAACACCTCCCCCACTTTTCCTGAATCCTCGAAACCCTCCCACTCTCTCAGTGGTGACCTGCAGAGGCGGGCAGAGTGTACGTTTCTGTACTGTTGCGCTGGAAGAGCAACAATTCATCGCCGCTCTCTGAGTCAACTGCTAAAGACACAATGTGCCGGCTAACTAACTCTTGGCATGTCAGCGCTGAAGAGCACACCGTGTGCCGTGCATGGGAAAGAGACGGGGGAAAAAAACATAACGCGAAAAAAATGCAACTTCAGAAATTAGGATTGTGTGCTAACTAACTCGTAAAGTGAAACATCAGACATTCAGATCACGTACGAATCTAAATTAGGAAGTTCTTTCAGCAGAATGACACTCCTGAACAATAACTTCCTGAGCCACACTGCCCTACCTAGTTTCCCAAAAGATGACGAGAAATCTCCTGAAACTTGTACATGTCAATCAAAGATCCAATTTGGATTTCATCAGGAAATAGATGGATGGTAGAAAATCTTCTTATGGGACTATAAACTGGAAACAGTTAGAGCCCACGGGCACGTTAGCTGCTCTGAAAGCCTTTGCTGTGCTTTAGAATAAAAATATAAACTGATTATCTTTGCCAGATGAAAAGTTAATAGTTTAAAGTTATTACAATTCATTCTCTGGGGACGATGAAGGTCCTCATAGTATTTCATTTCATGGCAATCCACCATTTCAGCTTGGGCACAAAGTGGAAAAAACAGCATTTTGTTCCAACAAGGAAAACTCTGAAAATGTGTATAATCAGCAGACGGGTTGCGAGATTGACCTCCAGCCACCGGGTGCAGACATGAGCAGCTCTGCAGCATCTTTGAATTGATGTTTGAACTTTAGAGATCTTCCTCTGTCAGAGTAAATCTAAATGTGTCTCTCAGTTTATGTGTTTCCTAACAAACAAAAAGTTCCCGGAGGGACTGGACAAGCTGCAGGCCGAACAGATTCAGCCTGAATTCCAAGAAAACCAAAGCCAAACTGAAAAGAAATATTTACTTCATTACGATCTAATGCAACTGGCCTGTGATCAGAGCTCCCATCTCAGTGGTAATGCGATTTGCTTCTCGGCGAGCGGGTCTTCGCAATTTGTCGTCTCTGCTCAGCTCAGCAGTCCGAGCGCGACCTTTCCAGGTAATCGATGATGAGATGTGCCTTTTAGGTCCTGCGTGTGTGTGACGCCGCATTAAACTAGAAGTTAAAAGAATCTTTTGCAGCAACAAAAGTCCCAGTAATCTCGTTGGTGTAAAGATACCAGAGCTCTCGCATTTGGAGAGAAATGAGTTTGCTTTTTCTTTTTGTGTTGTATTAATCTTTTGTCGGGCCTGCAGAGCTATAATTAAACTTTCTAACACACAGTTTGCTCTAAGTGAGATGACAGTGACGTTGAAATGCCAGTTAATGAGTAAAGTCAAAGTGTTTGCTGGTTGTTCCTCATAATTAGTCCAGGAAATGTTTTTCTTACACTCGCGTTGGTTAAGGAGCCCTCGTCTTTATTCTTCTTCATTAGCTGTAACATAAAGACACTTACCTGCGATTTATAACTACGAGGACAAATGTGATGCTAATTCAATGTTTTACAGTCTTAAAGTTCGTGGAGCTGATGGGGGTCGACCTGCATGTTTTTCCTGCTCTGAATTACCTCTATATGTGTTTTATTTATTTTATGGGTCTGTAAGTTCCTCATACTTTCCGCTCAGGAGTTTTCCTGTAAAGAACTAAGTAATTTCACAGTAACTGTAAGCAAACACTTAAAGTTTCCATCCACACGCAGTACAAATTTATGACCAAATTTCCAGAAATTCGGCAAAAGAAAAAGAAAACTGATGCTCCTTTCTGTGCTCTGCTGTGTAATAAACAGCTCTGATTCTTCAGTCTGGTGCCTTTAATACAAGATGGCACAACAGGATTAATGAACATAATTGATTAAAAGAGCACAAGTCAAATTGGTGGAAGACTCTTGAAATGTGGCGTTTAATGGGAGGAAGCCTCCTCGTCCCCTGTGATGTTAAAGTCACATGATTCATGTATGTTGTGATTTATTTAAAAGTCTGGTTTCTATGTCTCTTATTTTTACTCATACAACAAGCTTTCTACTTCAGTCTAGTTCAATTTTAGCTATTTTTAATCTTTTTCTGTGTTATAGACTCATTTCTTCATGCTCAAATTGAAAATGCACCAGAAAATGAATGAATTGTAAACTGAATAGGGTTATGGCTAAATTAGGAAGAAATCAGATATCTAGAAAATAATGAGGACATCTGGGAATAAACAGACCCATAAAATAAAGTCTTTGTATTTTGAGAAAACGCTGCTTACGTTCATGTTCGTATCTGTTCTAAGTTCAAAGATGCACTCTGATTTGTGCTCTCGGACATTTGTCCTTTGAGGTAAAATACAGTCTGCAGACTTTATGCAGCTCCCAGTGTGTATAAATTATTAACACACACATTTGTCACATTTGGTGTTAATAAATCATACTTGGGGCCTCGGCAGCAGCACACAGTGTGCAGATTTCTACCGACTATATCTGATGTTTTCTGCAGCAGCTGCTCAGATGTGGCTGCAAAGGATTTTTCTCTTATATTTTTCTGTTTTACAGTTTCATTCACAGTCCAATTGTCTTTGTTGTTTACACTTCAGTGTGAGAGCAGCAGATTCATCTCTGGGTTGAGGAAATCCTCCGATTTCTCTGGCTTACAAAACCATTTAAATTTGCATTTATGCCTGTTTGATGTGTGTTTCTTTAATTTACAGAAACAAAAAGTCATAAAATTCTGTCTCTTTCTGTCTCACCTCCGCTGGCGTACTCCATCACCAGGTAGAGCGTCCTCTCCGTCTCAATCACTTCAAAGAGCTTGACTGAAGGACACAGAAAGAGAGGAAATTATGAGTTCAATTATACTGAACGATGGCAGAGATTCAGACAGACACAGAGAATTAATTCATGGATACAAACAGCAAAAACATTTCCACACACCCGGAAAGAGGAGACAGGAAAGGTAAAGTAAAGTGGATTTGTGAGGACCAGTTTGAGTTTGAGGATCAAGGACATGTTGGCCATCAAAGTGCTGTTGGAGGATTCAGGCTAAGTTTAATGTTCAGATCAGGTTTAAGTTAGCTGCTCAAGGATGCATTATGTCAATGAGTGTTCTCACAAGTATAGAAGCAGAAGCGCGCGCGTGTGTGTGTGTGTCGTGACCATGTAAGTGCAGCATCGAGCCGAGCTCAGCAGCGCTCAATATTTACTGTACGGTGCTGAAGCTGTTTTATTTTTTACCGCAGTGTGTCGAGCTCGGAGATATAAAGGAGTGTGATGAGTGGCTGAGGGCTGAGCAGCTAAATATAGACCAGGTGGGATGGAAGACAAAGGGGGGGGATCGAGATAGAGAGTGTGTACCGGCTGCTGAGCGCTTACGACCGTCCTGGTAATTATAATCACTTTTCTGCAGAGGAAATCATGGAGCGAAAGGAAATTAAAAGTAACTAGCGGGGAAACCCGTCTCCAAACCAAACACGCCGCGTCAGACAGGCTCGTCTCAAGTGTGTTTTATGACACATTCATGAGTGTGTGTGTTCGTGTGTGTGTGTGAAGAGACTGAACTGATAAGCTTATGAGCAGGAAAATGAGGATGGAAGAAATACTTGTGAACACCTCGGAGGCTCAAATAATCAGTTCAGACTGAAAGAAAAATAAGATGATTTTTAGATGATTAACTGTTCTTATCATTTTTAATATTTGTATTATTGCAGTTTCTCAAATGTAAAGATTACTCAACTTTAATGTTATTTCCTTCCTGTAAACCTTTACAAGATTTTAACCTTCCCTACAATCTCTCACATGTTTTTAGTTCATGTTATTATTAGACAGTGACACTTTGTGAAGCTAAAACAGGAAACAGGGGGATAAAGAAGTGCAGCACGTGTCATCTTTTATTGATATTTCATCTTTCTGTGTTTTTAATGTTTCCATTTCTTTGCGTCTTTTGTGAACCAGTTTTTTCCTGTGAAAGGTTGTTTGATTAATGGCATTTTCAATATGAATGTTCTTGTCTTGTGTGATGTTGAACTAAATGCCTTCTTGTGGATTAGGAAATGTTTTAAACAATTTCTTTCACCAAATATTTATTGAAGAGAGAAACTGTATAAACAGACTAACTGCTGATGAAAATAATCGTTGGTTACGTCTGTTAACATCGTCTGATTATGGTTTTGATGCCGTTTCTCAACTTTTTGCTGCCATCCAGTTCATGATCAACCCCTCGGCTGCTGACGTTTATTGGCTTCTTGTTGCTGCAGCGGTTTGGTGTCAGCTGGTATTTCCTCTCGCAGCCGGCTGATGCCAAAGTTTTTTTCTGCTCCAGGCAGTGTGCTCTCTTGTTTATTGATCAAAACCGCTTCATTTTCTAATCCCAAAACAAAGTGGAAAGAATGACCCTCCACTTTTAGTCACAGTCAGATGCAGTTGTCCGAAGAGGGCAGTGGACATCGAGCCTCAAGCTGACAATTATTCATTTTTCACTTTTGACTTTGTGTTCTAAAAACAATTTTGGCATCAGCGTCGTGTTTTTCCTTTCCTCATACTTCAGATGGCTTCAGGTTTACAGAAACTTCCACATTTGCCAGGATTGTTTGACTTTAAAGAACGCTCCATCTACTCCTTAATCTCCCTCGAACCAAAATTAAATAAAAAAGGAAGTAAAAAACTGAAGCTGCAGTGTTTATAACTGAAAACAAGCTGATGAAATACAGGCTGGCTGCAGACTGCTGCTGCATGTGACTGCTGACAGAAAGGTCAAAGGAGCCCTGCATGTCATGTACCCTTGACGCCGACCTGATCGATCGAATGTAAATGAATGAAGAAGTCAAATCTTCACTTCATAATCAATGTTAAAGTTGTCACGTGGAATAATAATGTTTGTGGTAATAAACTGTTGGAGTGTGAGATAAACTTACCTATATTAGGATGATTCAAGATCTTCATTATTCTAACTTCTCTGAAGAGCTGGAAGAAAAGAGAGAAAAATGTTTATAGTTGGACATTTTAACATAGTTAATGGGAATATTTCTGCTTTGGTGAGTCTGTGTGAAAAACAAAAATAAGCCTCAGGACAGCCAGTACAGTAATTACACTCTGAAAGAAAGACAGCGGTGGAAAACACTTTATTCAGTCCTGCAGGGGGAAAACATGATATGAAAGGAGAAATAAATCTGACTGATAACAGCTGTGACACATTTTAAACAAAAGATTAGAAAGTTTTGAACATCCAGTCCATCTGAAGGTGAGCACAAACGACTGAGTGCATCAACATGTTTTCTTCTTTTAATGACAACATATGCCACAAAACTAAGAAAAAAGAAGGATATATTGTACAACACCTTGTACAAGTGCTTATACAACAGTCTCTTTTTAGTATTTATAACAGCGGGATGCACGCGGATTCTCATAATTTTCACGTCAACAATTTAATCTAAGATTTTATTTTCAACTGCAGTTGAATGTTTCCTGCCTTGCGTCTGATATTTGTGTCCTGTCGATGAAGAAAAGCATCATCAGTTTTGCTCATCAACACTGCGTCTCTTATTCTCCTTCAGTTCACAACAACAGGACATCATGAGATCAGGAGCTGCAACACTGCTCCCTGTGTTGTGCCAACATCAACACATTTGTCGAGGAAATGTGATCGTTTTGTCACCGTCACGACGACGGCGGTTTCAACCAGCCTGAGAGACGCTCCTTCAACGGGGGGGGTCTGAACGGAGTTAAACATGCACCGGCACATCTCCCCCCTCCGCTCTAATAACGAGACACTCTGTCCGCACACGCTCGCTTCCCCATCAGCATTCAGAGTGACCAGACAAGCAGATTTGTAACGGCCAAAAGTGCTTTTTAGTCTTCCGCTGTCGGAGGCATAAAAAGACCTGAGTGCAATTCATTATTGATCCTCTGTTAACTACACCTTGCTCTCTCGTCCTCGCTCTCCTCCCCTCCATAAAAAATATAAAAAGGCATCAATCTTTCACGAGGCGGGAGCAGCCACAGTGTGGCGGTTGGCCGACTGACGTACAAATCGTGTGACTGTGCAGCCATAAAACACACAAACGCTTTCCATTAAAGCTCCGGTTAAAAACTGAAGTCTTCAAATAGCTAATTTTGTTTGGGAAACATTCAAAAATATTGAATGTTTTCTTTTGATCAACTAATCACTGAACTGAAACTGTTTCAGCACTATGAGTACGAGTTTTAGAAATTTCCAAACATGCCGTCGAGATAATAAATCTTTGCTTATTTGTGGATGTTCCTCTTTTGTCTCCGAGCTTTAATTGGGTCTCTCAGCATGAAGTGAAATAAACGATGGCAGTCAAACAAGCGACAGACAATGAAAAGGTTCACTGACAGATTCGAACCTGCAGCGCCTCAAAACCGCAGATCCACCGGGACGCCCCGATGAAGTCCTGAACCCGGGACGGCTGGCGTCTGCCTGAGAGGCAAACAGATGGTGACAAACAGCGGGTGATGTTTTCACATTCAGCGCCGCTGCAGCACGCAGAGCTGCAGATGCTAAAAACTGTGGAGATACGCGTTTTCAGTGACGTCTCTCTCACACCGACCCGTCTGCTGCCATCGATGAAAACATCTTTACATTTCTGTTTTTAGTTATTTGGAGATAAAAACATTATTTAACCACTCGAACACATTCCTCTCTCTTATAAACCTCTCTTATAAAAAAAGCTGATCCTCCTGATGGCCTCGAGGTCTGATATGATGACAACAGTTGTGGAAAGTTAGAAAGGCAGCAACCTTTTTATCTTTCAGCACAATCGTTTAAAGTAAACAACAGAAAAACACGTGACTGTAATCCACCGGTGCTCTTCTTTGTTGGATGAACATAAAGTTGAGCCAGATTGAACTTTTTAGCAGGACGACCCCCCACAGAGTGTTTTTAGAGTCTGCCGGCAGTCCTTTGTTGCATGTCATCCCTTATCTCTCATTTCCTGTCACCTCTCTATTGTGCACTATCAAAATAAAGGCAAAATGCTCACAAAGGGAACTTTAAAAAAGGCATCCAAAGATAGCCAAGAGGTCCAAACTGATTCTGTTCAAAGCATTCTGGGTAATGCAGTAAAATAAGGCAGACAATCATGAACTATCTCCATATGTTGACATTTGTCAAATATGTGAACAGTTAAAATATTTATTTGAATTAATAAACGATAATAAAAGTTTATCCCTATACAGTTAAGACTTAAAAAAAACATTATAGATTTGTTTTCTTTTTTCACTTAAAATTGAGATCTGCTGTTTCTTCACAGGTAATCTCACAAAATAATCAAAGTTAAATAACTATAAGGCTGATGAGAACATGGGATGGTTATTTTCCAGCCAACTGGATCTTTTATATCTTTGAGTTTATGAATATTTTCCATGATTCTTTAGATATTCTACTAATGGAGGGGTCGTCTTTGGGTTTCTGTGTGGAAATGTGCTCAAAAACAAAGAAGAAAACAGTTGTAAAGATAAGAAGCACCACTTCAAATCATATGATGTGAAAGCAGTCATTTAGATCCTGCTGCGAACGGCGTCTGTGGAGACAATAAATCTCACTTCATTCCTGGTTCAGAGACAATTGAAGGGTTAATTACGAGCTCCAGTCAGCGGGGCCTTGAGGACGGCCGGTTTGGACGCCATGTTAACAAACGGAGCCAGGACGAGTCTGGCTGCTGACGAAGGAGACGAGGAGGAGGCGGAGGGTGAAGAGGAGCTGTGGAGAGAGCCTGAGGTCTCCTCACTGTCATTACACTGCGCCTGTGATCCTCGCTGCCCATCATTATCCTGAAAATACGCACCAAGCTCTCACAAACTACTAAATCTGAGCTGGTTTTCTGTGCGACAGTGAAAACTTTATCTTTCCTGATTATTAGAGAGAAGCAGCGGCTCTGAATAAACATGTTTCAGGCAGTGAGGAGAAGGTAGCGCTTTCTCTTAAAAGCTCTGTGACTTTGTAAAGTCTTTGACACAGTCTGCACTGTCCTACATAGCAGCTTCTGACACCTGGGGAGGCTGAAAACCAACAAGCCGACGAGAGTGTGGGAATACTTTGTCAGGTATGTTGTGCAGTAAACAGAATTAGTGGAAAAACGCGAGCGAGGCCTAGATGATTCACCACATAATACGACCATTAGGCCGAGGACGTAAACCTGCTGGTGATCCAGTCATTCCACCGCGGTGATGCACGGCTGTCCTGATTACGCAACCCCGTCTTGTGATCAATACGAGGCACCTTCAGGCCGAAAGACACAGTTTGAGGGAGAAATCACACCTACAGTTGGCTTATTTAAGTCCAGATCTTTGAGGCTGCAAGTTTCCTCAATGACAGCAGATCTGAGGCCTGAAAGCTGAATCCCATGGGCTCTCAATTAGATCATTTACAGCATGTTTCTGGTTAACTTTCATCCCACCAGGTCGGAGACTTTGAGGTGAGTCATAGCAAATCAGATTACAGCCCCTGCAACATCAGTGGACGACGATGGATGTCTGTGAGCGCCTTGCTGTAATCGACCCCCGGTGTTCATTTCAGTTAAGACAGAAAATATCCAGGCTGCAGTTTACCCCGAGAGCATTTTGTTAAGCTCGCTATCCGAGAGAGAGAGAGAGAGAGTTTCTAAAGG
The DNA here is from genome assembly GCA_037176925.1 of Amniataba percoides. NCBI lineage: Eukaryota > Metazoa > Chordata > Actinopteri > Centrarchiformes > Terapontidae > Amniataba > Amniataba percoides. Next base: position 2,298,217 of record JBAJHX010000115.1, read on the forward strand.
CTCTGATGTTATTGTTCCCATCTGGACAAACAAACCAACCTGAGGGAATAAACACTGGTTCAAATTAGCTGCTACGATCACACCAAGTTTAGGACACATTACAGAAAACATCTCCACTGAAGTTATGAGGCTGAAATGATGAGCCGCCAGCAGACGTAAGCACAACTTTAACCTTCTTGTCAGGCTAATTTAGTGCAGCAGTTCCCAATGTTTTCCTTTTTGTGGAAATATAACAAGTCTGTTTGTTGTCCGCTTGTCTTCGATTAATAAGACATTTTACAAGATTGTTTCAGTGGAACATTCTTTAGAGGCCTGAGAAGGTAAAACTCACACAAAAAAGCAAAATATTTTGAGAAGAGTACAGAAGTATTTATATTATATAATAGTTCGTTTTTAGACTTTTCAACCATGAAATAATTTTCTGCCCTCCTATTGGATTCTGACACTGATTAGGTAGCTTAATCAATACAACTGAACTTTGTTTGAATCTGTTCAATGACTGTGCCAATACTTTCCATACTGTCAGTCCTCTCCATACAACACAAACCAATATAACAAACTGAAATGTTCCTCAACACAGCAGGCGTCAGCTGAAACAGAACTAATCAGCAACAACTCTGATAATCCATGAAACACCATTTTGTTTTTGTCACGACACAAGCTGTGTATTTTAAATAAAAAGTTAAGGAAAGCTCCTCAATGACGTAGTTTTGTCCTGTTAGATTAACAGTTCTTATGACGAACTGTGTGTTGAAACGGTGCTACGACTGACGTCTGTAATAACCGCTTTACAGCCACTCGAAGAAAAGTGAAACGTCAGCACAGAGAGCAGAGGTTGTCCCAGTCTCCAAACCGCTGAATCACTTTGTTTACATTTAATCAAGATTTTCAAGAGTCGCTGTCCTCCCTGAACTTTGACGCGGGCGACATTGTGACCCTGAATCAGGACGCAGAGAGGAGAGCCGAGCTAAGAGTCCAGTTTGCAGATGTTAACATCGACTCAGCTCCTCCAAACTATTAAGAACAGAGGCTGAAAATAAACATTTAGGCTTCGGAGACGATATCCCCCGCTATCAGCCGCTCGCCAATTCTTCCAGTTACATAAGAGGTCAGGACACAGCGGTGCCGACTCTCATGCAGGTCGGCTGTTACAGCAGCGCCAGCTCGGAGGAAAGACGAGAGGAGAAGAAAACAAACACGAGATCCAGTCCCTCAAAACTCACCTGGACCTGAACACTCGACACAGACGATACCAAACATATTTGTGATAGTTTTTCACTTATCATCACTAACGTATCCTGTCTCTCAGGTCTTTCTGTCTGCGGCTCCACCGGTTCCTACTAAAGACGTAAATCTCCAAAAACAGGTCACACATATAAGAGTGGTTTTTAAGGCTCAGTAATTTGGGACGCTGTAGTTTTTAGCAAATGTTACTCAAATGGGAGCAAGTAAAGCATTTGTTGGGGAGTTTTTTCAGCCTATGAATACGCATTAGAAGCTCTAATGAGCATTTGCAGACATAGCGCAAAGGTGTGAAGCATTCATACAGTTATTAATCACAGTTTATGGGGGGGTTGCACTGCATTATTTCTCTGCAGTGATTAAATACACTCCTGTCTGTGTGGCAACCGGCAGACAGAGCAATGCTAGCTTTTCCACCCGTTTCCAGTCTTTATGCTAAGCTAAGCTAACTGTTGGCTTCATATTCAACAGAGACACCGGCTACACGCCCTTAAAACAAGGCACTGATCTGATCCATGTCAGGATTTCTTCAGCTCTTAATGTCCAACTTCACACCCGAAAATGAAAAAAAACAAATTGCAGAAAGCTGGCCTATTAATAAAACTATGAGACAGGAACAGGAATTTAATGTGTCAGTCGTGAAAAAGTATTTTTTGAAAAAAGTATTTCTTTCTTTCAAGTGTGCCCCAATTCCTTAAAATAAACATTAAAAGAAGTCTACATCCCTGGTGAGTAGCAGGAAAAACAACCTGACAAATTCCTAAAAGAGAGTTTTTTTTCCCCTAGACTGTGACAAAGCAGGAACCTAAAAACAACAACGACTGCCGACAAAAGCTCCGTGCTTTGTGTTTCCGTGAACAGCGCTGTCATGACTCAGTGTTTTTCTGTCAGCGGAGTGTCACAGCCAACGCCAAAGGGCCCGGGCCTCTGAGATACAAAGGCCAGAATCAATGGAGCTTTGGAAAAACTGATGGAAAACCACTAGCCGATCGCTCAGAGGGAGGAGCCGAGAGGAGCAGAGCGACGGGGGCCGACTGACCATCATCATCATCATCATCATCATCATCACTGTCGTCGTCACCACCAGCAGCAGCCGCCGCCGCCACGCTCTGCCCCGTCGCCTCTCTTCTGTCTGATGAGTTAAAAAGCCTCCGGAGCTGCAGCAGCAGAGTCAATATCACTCTGACTTCCCCGAAACCACTTCCAGGCTGAGAGACGGAGCCAAAATGTACAGCGGCGCTGATCAAAACAACCACCGACACACACACAGACACACACATCTCCCTTGCTAATGAGCGTACACAAAAAGAAAAAAACAAGGGGACGTGGGGGTTTGGGCAGCTGACTCTCAGTGACTTCAAACTGTAAAGTGAAACTGCTTCTCGCTGGGCAACAAAAAAAAGGGAGCATTCACTCTCAGCCTCTGGTGAAATTTGCATTTTAAAAGCAAAAACCCGCTTCCTGATTTGGTTGATTTAACAAGGAAAAACAAAACCGTCACTCCCAGTTGCATGACAACCAAGCAGCATGAAGTGACAAAAGGTTGGAGGGAGAAAAAAAAAGAAAAGAAAATCACATCTAGTTTCTCTCTGAGGCATTTTCAAACTAATCAGAACCTTAAAAACCTTTAAAAAACATTTCCAGAAAACTTCAGTCTGCTCCGTTTTTTCCTAAATTAGCTAAACACAAATGATTAACTTTCACACAGATGCTTTCTTCTTTTGATGCCTCCTGTTTGATTTTAACAAAATTTATCATCCAAAGTTTTCATTTAAAAAGTGGAACAGTAGATGCAGAAGCTGAATCATCTTCGGGGCAAAAAGCACACAAACATAAAAGCTCTTAACTCTATATGGAGGACACGTGCTGGGCCCCAGCATGCCCTGCCTCCCATTTGCACAATTAATACTCAATCTGTTGTGCTTCATGAATTTGTAAGCGAATGCTGCCTCAGCGTGAGAGTACAGCAGAGGAGAGATGAGGGGGGTAAATTACCTTCTGAAGGCTGTTTGGGTTCAGCTGCGTCTTGTCTATTATCTTAATTGCCACCTGTGGAGAGAGAGAAAAGAGGAAAAAAAAAAAACTGCAGTGAAACTGAGATAAATTGGACGTAACAGCAGAGGAGAAGTGTGAAAAAGAGGAAGTGGAATATGACACTGAAAATCAAAAACAACAAGACAACCGCACACAGAAAAGGAAACTTATCAAATTTATCTGAAAACCATCTTTGAAAAGGATTTTAGAGGCAATCAGACACTAATAAGACGGTTTCAAGTTCCTACCTCGAGGAGAAGATATGTCGAAATGCGGCTGGCGAATAATTAACAACAGAATCAGGAGGGGATTGAGGGGAAAAGAGCTGCCTCGACTCCTTAAATGTCGTACGCTGTGTTAAGGAGAGGCTTGCTCTTTCTGTTCATCAATTATGAACAAATCAAACGCTCAACAGCGGCGAGTCTCCCTGAAAACATCCATTACTGCCAACACGGCTTAGAGAGACAAATATGTCAGCGTATGGAGTAGCTGCAGGCGAGTATCGTTTGAAATGTACCCGATACCAGTCTGAAACGACTTTTTCAGCACCTTACTTGGAGAAATCTTTATACGAATTCCTTTATTTTACTCCAGAAAAAAGTTCTAATAACTGTTTAGACTACGAATCTGGCTGGACATTCGGTGCCAGTTCTTGGTACTCGACAGTTTTCTCACTTCATATTTCGGCCGGAACAAAAGAAGTATTGAGATGTGGCTCGTAATACGAACTGAGCATCGGCCCAGCGGCGCTGTGCCCCGCCAAAATCAGAGACAAGCTCAAAGAGAGCGACGTGTAAAAACTGATTCATGTAAAAAAAAGAAAAAAAAAAGCTGCAAACTCTGAAAACGGTCCATTAAAACATTTTTATTATCGTCATACTGTCATAGCGTCGAGCTTTAACTGAAGCTGGTCCAACTTGTTTACATGAATCTGATTCTTTAAAACTGCGGTCGCTTTTAACAGCAAATACAGATTTTCTGTTGAATACATGTGCTTTAAAGTTTATTTTATGGTATTTATCTTCCATTTATTCTGACTTAATTGGCCCACTGCGGCTACATTAATTATTTGCATATTATTATTATGAATAACACTTTCTGATTACTCTGAATCTGTTGTATTTTTAATTTAAAGATCTTTTTTTTTTTTTTACAAGTCCTTACAAGTTTTAGTTCTTAGTTTCTCCAATGATATTAAGGCAGCTGAGCAGGTAAACTTTGCTCCGTATAAAACAGCATCTGTGTGTATCTCACCTCTCTGCCGGTGAGGATGTGTCGGGCCAGTTTGACCTTGGCGAAGTTGCCCTTGCCGATGGTCTTGAGCAGCCGGTAGTTGCCGACGTGGGGCTGCTGCGGCTCCTCGGAGCTGCGGGATCGCACGCCGGTCCGGGCCGAGCGCGTGCTGATCTCCTGACGTCCATTACTGTGAGAAGTGTGCTGTGGAGAAGACACGATAGTTCAGACGGGAGCTGCTGCTTGATCGTTCTTACTGTGAAACATCGCTGCGTCTCAGTGGTGACTCATGTTGACCCTCTGCGACACGTCCACTTACGCTCCGCAGGAAGAAACTACGATATTTTTAGTCCTGCTTCCAGACAAGGGAAGTTTCTCCTCCACCAGATGGCTGATAAAATCTGTATTTTCCAGGCAGTTTCACCATTTTATCAACCAAATATCAGACTTAAAAATGGAATACCACGTTAAATACGACATTTTTACCCCACTTTTAATTTCTCTGGCACTTATTTAAGTTCAGTTTAAGGTGATATTTCTATCTAATCTCTCTAACAGATCATTAACTGATTAAAAGTATCATCAAATGCTTCCAGAATCCTCTGTGATACAAAAACAGCCCAAAACACAAAAAATACTGTTTTATATTACAACAAAGAAAAAAGCACAAACTCCTCACATTTCAGTTTCCAATTTCCGAGAAAATGGGTTTAATAGCTCATCACTTGAAATGAAGAAAGAAATTTTCTGTTGCTCAACCGTCTCAGCTCCAAATAAAATAAATTTGAAAACAACCAGTGAAATAAACACTCGTGTTTCACTGGTGTTTGTATGAACTTTAACTGTAATGAAGACAAACATTGTATGTTTGGGAACATTTTCTGCTGTTTAGGGACGTTTCCCTCTTAGTTTTGATTAAAGTCAGGTTCAGTTTTCTCGTCCAGGATGCACCGAAGACTCGTCTGCTCACTGGCTCCTTCACAATAACCAAAGTCACGTTCACACACAAGAAATTAAGCACTAAATTGGAAAAATGTGACCAGGTTAAAGAGACTCAACGTCAGGACTACTGTTTTTTCTTGTTTCGCATATTTCTGCCACATGTCTTCCTTTTTTTCTCGTCCAGTTTCTTCAGTTAACTTGAAACGTGAAATGCAAAAGCGACACAAACAAAACAGAAACTATTTCTTTTCCTCCCTAAGTGTCGTATTTTTTCTGCCTCTCGTTTGAAAGCTGGCACAGACACACTACAAAACTGTCGAGCAGCTTCTGTCAATGTCATATCCTGTGGCGGGCATGACGAGGTTTCTGAAAACAGGATGTGCAGCTGAGCGACAAAGAAAGGTTTCACACCGGGTACTAAAAAGTTAAAGGGTCAATCTATAACCGCAGGGTGGTTCAGACACTGTGAACAAACTGCTGCATCTAACACCATTTACACTGAGAAAGTGTTGATAAAGCAGCCGTACCTCTCTGCATGACAGCCTGTCTTCAGTTTGAACAACATTAAAGTTATTAGATATCTGGTATTTGTTGTGTTAATCATGGGAGATTGATTATTATTGATTATCTTTCTCACCCTCATGGAGCCTGATTGGGATTTTAACTGAGCTAATGGCATTTTCCAGCTTCAACAGAGAGAATCAGACTGTTTGCTCGAGGCTGCAAAAAGATAAAATAAATCAAATGGATTCCAGAGACTCTTCAGTATAATTCATGAAAACACTCTGAATGTTTTTTTTTATAACCGCTCTGTGTTGTGATTTTGTGGCGAGCAGCTCAGACAGCACCAGTGACTGAGGCATTGATTTTATTCATGTGTCCCAACAATTAATAAAGAAAAAACCCTGATAGATACTCGGTGTGGCCTCAGTATCGAGCGATGCCCCGCCCGGCTACATCTGCCCCCCCACCACCACCCCACCCTCCTAAATGACCCCATTCACCCTTCAAACTGTGAAGAGGACGACGATAAAGTACAACAAGACCTAAGACTTCCAATCAAACGTATAATTTCACATCAAAATGTCGAACAAAATGAGCCAGAAACATCATCCACACTTCACGTTTTCACTCTTCAGCTCATCAATGCAATTAATTTATACTTAAATTAACTCTATAAAGATATTCTGCAGATTTTACAGTTAAAAGCAGGTTTCTTTGAGATGACTATGACAAAAATGTTCCAAAAGATAACATTAAGCTATTAAAAACAAACTTAATTAATCACCACATACATAAATATCCAATGTAACAACTATTTTAAAGCTCCCACCGGAGACAAAAAACACAGTAAACCACAATAAGGTCACTTCAAACTCTCCTCAGCAGCAGACACGCTTTAAGTCACTAAAGGAATATTTTAGGACTTCTACAGCAATAGCAGCGGAGATAAAAATAGGATAAGGTCACAGTTGAGCACCACAGACAAACGTGGGAACGTTAAACTGTTTCTTTTCCTTCCAGCAAATCATCTGCTGATCATAAAGGACGCAAACAAACCTACATTTTCAAATAAATAAAAACAATCAATCCCATTTTTCAATAACTTCCTGGAAGAGAGAAAAGAAACACATCTGCGTGTTTAATGTGGTCCTTTCCCTTCCAGAGGTTACTCACGAGGCTGCGGTGTCTCCTGGCTGCCTGCGAGCCCGTCATGTTCGAACAGGAAAACACACTCGGCCTCTCCGGTGATGCCCATAAGAGAGTCCCACAACACCAGATAGTCCCCGATAACCACAGAGAGCAGACAGCAGGGGGTGGAGGGGGGGCAGGGGGACGCTCTGATCTCCGGTCAAGCCCACTACAGGCCGACACACCGATGACAGGAAACCAGACACTGTCCTTTCAGATTAAAAGCTTTCACAGTGTTGGAGGAGACAGTCTAGCCCTCAATCTGTTTTTCTAAATGACTATCTGCTCCGAACTGCCAGCAAAGCAACAAATACCTTCAATTCTTCATTTTGTTTTTAATACAACTATAGATTATTTTCATTATGGACTAAATTACTGATTATCAACCATGTCAAATAAGAAAACAGTCAAACTAATTTACAATATCCTAAAACACAACGTTCAAAACTCATAAATATTTCATTTAGGACTGAAACTAACAATTGATTTTACTATTGATTAACCATTTTCTCATATAACTGATTAGTAATTCGGCCTCTAAAATGGTGAAAACTGTCCTTTTATATTTAAAGCTTTCACGGTGTTGGTGGAGATGGAGTTTAGTCCTCCATCACTTTCTTTGAAAGATGACTGTAAACTGGCAGTAAGGTACGTGAACAAACACCTTTACCTCCTCATTGACAAAAGAAAACATCAGAAAACAGACAAATTTCACAATATCCTGGAGGACAAGGTCTAAAACTGACATACAATTTATTTCTGCAAGTTAGGATTATTTTCATGATTTATTAATCTGTGTTGCCACTTTCTAGATTAGTCGTTTGGTCCATGAAATGTCAGAAAAGATCCAATAAGTTTTCATTTGACTGACTAATGAATTAATCGTTATTTCTTTCCTTAATAGCTTCTATTGGAGTCGTTTTCTGACGACTGAATCTTTGCATGTGCAGCCATTTAAACGGTCCAATTTCCTCTTCAGGGATCAATAAAGTTTCTCCGCTTCTTATCGCCCCCGGTGCTCAGTTTGTGCAGGATAAAGTCTTATCTCCAGCTGACTCTCCACTGCTACCGTGATGAGTCATGAGGCTCGGATAAGATCACATGGACACAGTTACACAAATAGGACACGGGTAAAAAATGAATGTATAGATGCAAACAAAATGGAGATTAAGTGGAGAATTAACAGTAACGCGAAAATGTCTACCAGTGAGACGTACAGATTCGAGCGTTAAGAGAGCAAACAGCCGCTGCAGAAGTTTGGAGCAAAGCGCATTTTGAATCAAAGGTAGATCAATACGATAAAATATGTATATACAGTGCCTCTCATGTCTCCATTTCCCTTGAAGAGTTTATGATGAGCAGCACTGAAGCCATTAGTCGATCAACAGTAAACTTAACAGACAATCCTGATGACTCATTCTTCCTGAAGGTCATTTATTACACTTACATCCAATACATTTGCTTGTTTTGGCATCTTAATTGTAAAACTTTGCTGTCTTACTCTGTTTAACATCTTTACACATTCAGAATTTTTAAGTTTGTGGGCTATTAGTCCATGAAAAAATAAAAAAACATCAACTTGAACTCTGGAAACATGAAAATGCTGAACTTAATATGGTTTCCTGACACCATACAGTCTGAGAAGTTAACTGAATTCATTAAAAGAACAATTGACTAATTGATTATCTACAGCAGACATCACCATCAAATAAATCTGCGTATATATTAACAGTCAAACATTGTTCACTCAGTCTTGGTGCTTTCTGCTTCTTAATGTGACTCTTTATTGTTTTACTGTGGTCAAAACAAATTCCTGACTTTTGGAAATACTGTTTTACACCAATCATACTTTAATATATATCAGAGGTTTTGGACTATTTGTCAGAAAAACACATCTCTGAATATTTGATTTTGATAAACTGTAAGAAATGCTTCAAATTATTCTCGGACATTTTATTCTAACCTAAATGAAAATCATGAAACGTTACTGGCAGATTGTTGTTTGGTGAATCATTGTAAAGTCATCACTTTGTTAAAAAGATTTCTACCTCACTTGCTTATAATTATCGTAATTTCAATACTCAAAAAACAACACAATTAAAAAATAAATACAATAATCTTTGTTTGTTTTTTAATACAACTATTTGACGTTTCCTTTATGAGAAATTAGTTTAATTTTGAAAATCCCGAGCGGAAGCCACATTGTCGCTGCTTGACAGACACAGGACATTCTCTTAGTCACGAGGGGGCGGGACTAGCGAGGCCCATATTTGGAAGCTGAGCGGTCGAAACCTTTGACTGACAGCTGACGGCAGCCAATGGCAAGCCGGGACAGAAACTACTGTTGCCTGCCAGAACAAGCAGGCAAAGTATTGTAGTTTAGTTGGTGATCGGGCCTAAAATACATAAACTACAAAATAAGTACACACTAAAAACTCACCTCTAGCAAATATAACTAAAACATAAAATCAGTTATATGCATTTTGATGTAATGGGATAAATTTAAAGGCCGTGTTTATTCACGATTAACCGACAAAGTGAGAGCAAGTGACGATAATTTGACACAATAATGCAACAAAACGCCATTAAAATCACGCAAAATCACATTAAAAGACACAATCTGCACCCGAAAGCTGTTAAAGTGGGTTTAATTAGTAAAATAACCGAGAAAAGAGGTGAATACTTACACTTTCCGTCGTCTTCTCGTTGACGGTGGGTAAAGGAGTTTTTGTTGACATGTTTTCTCCGCGCTGGTTCTCCGGTTTGACGCCCAGAATCAGTCTCCTTCAGCCGGACACAGCAGCGACACACGGTCCGCCGAGCAGCTCTCTCTCCGGGGGGAACCGTCTCAGCATGGACCGGGACGATTTTCACACCGGACCGGACGCGTTAAGAGCCGAGCAACTGTCTGGAGATTTTAAAATAAACCCCAACTAACATAAATAACGTTGATATTCAGGATTTGTTTATTTTTTGACTATCATGGCCCGTTTTTTTTAAGTGGAAGCGGGATTTGAGTGTCCGTGTGTCCGCTCCGGTTCGAGTCCGTGAAGCTAACTCACTGAAGGCGCTGTCGACTTCCAAAAAAAAAATCGCCCCGGGCTTTTTGTGTTTTAATCTCCACGAAAACGAGCCCGTTCAGACGCAGGGCATGGCTGTCGAGGACTGATGTTTCTCCAGAGGGGTTTTAAAAGGTTGTGGCCGTGGAGGGACGCGCCGCGGACTCGGTTTCTTCCATCTCCGGCGGCCCGAAGTGAGGCGGCTCTCTCGGGTTTAGGTGGGACCAAAATGGCCGCTCAACGGCTGGGCTGGATTACGCTGCGTTCACGGACCCCTCCCCGGCTCCGACGTCAGGCCGTCCTCCCGAGCAGCAAGAACAATCAGCTGTTTATTTATCAGCCAAATTTAATTAATATTCTGCAGCGGGACAATAAATACTGCAGGTAAAAAAAATCCCTGATTCAAACCTAGAAACTACACAAGTCTCATTAGCAAACGTACAATTCCAGCCAACTGTTGCTTGTGTTATCAGCTAAATTGACTGCAACAAATTACTGTATTTTTATTGTCAATAATTAAGCATTTACCGTTCAACCAGCTATTTATCAAATCGCATCAAATCATATTCTGCAGTAGAAGAAGGCCTAATATATATAAGTTTTTGCACACTTTATTGTATATTATTTACTTATTATTTACTGGTATTTTTGTATTTATATTTTTCTACTTACCTGACATTGAGGACTGTTTTTATCTGTGCAAATGACTATACAAATATTGAATCTTGAAGAAATACTATGAGTCCTGATTTCAAAATGTTACTGAAAGACTTTAATCAGCAAAAATGTACCACTGTAACCACCTGTTACCGGATATATCAATAATATGTCATCTGCAAGGTGGGAAAGATGAAGCAAAAATAATACAAGTAACAGCAGTCTGGAATTCAAAAGGTTACTTCAAAATCATGTAATAGTTACAAGCTAAATGTACATAAAATATCAAAGATTAAAGTACTCATCATGCAGAGTATTTTAATGCTGCAGTTATTTAATGTGGAGCCTCATTGAAATATTTTGAGTAGTACTGGGCTCCCTGTTAGTATGTCATCATTTATCAAATGTGTTTTTAATGTAAAAAGTGACGAGTAACAATAAGCGTCAGATACATGTAGTGGAGTGAAAAGTATATTTCCTTTCCACATAGGATGTGTCGAAGCAGATGTAGAAAAGATCATAAAATTGATTACAAAAAAATTACAAAAGTAGGCAGCATACACAAAGCAGTAAAATAATCATATTCATTGCTAAATATAAACAATAAAACTTATCATGAGGACGACAGGATATTTGTTCTCTGTTTTTCTCTTTCTAAATCTTCCAGAAGCTGTTAATGATCCAAGTCTACTTGAATAACTTTAGTGTTCACTGATCAGGTCTGTGCAGTGAGCTGATAGTAAGAAATGACCTTTAATATTTGTACTCATACGAGGATTCTCGCTGCTCTCAGTGTTCAAACACAGAAATGGATGTAACAGCTAAAAACAGACACAACAAATCTGAACAGAGAAGCAAAACAATGAACTATTTTATGCAAAAGTGAGCGACAAATTAGATGCACATTTTAATATATATGACATGATCAAATGACAGTTGTTCCGAGGCTGTATGTCGAAGTGAAACAATAATTTTGAGGACATATAGGTCATGTTGTGCAGAAAAAAAGGATTCTAAACACTGGCATTTTTTTAAATCAGCATTATCCACAAAGACTCTAGACTCCTGACAGTTAAAGATTAAATATTTGCCATCGGACCATAATAGAGGTGGGTAAATGTTACACATCATTTATAAAATCCTAAATATAATCCTCCTTAGAGTCTTTGTGTGCAGTTTACACAATCCCCGTGTTCTCAGTTATTTTAAACAATAACATAGTGCATCACAGTTTATAAACCTGCACAGGAGCTGCTGTGATTGTATAAATGTTGTTATTTCCGACAGACCTGAATGCAGCACCAGCAGGCCCAGCTGAGCGGGGGAGGAAGTGACGAAACAGGCTGAGGTGAATCTGATTGGACCACAGAGTGCAGAGAGGAAACGTCACTGTGGGAATTTATTCAATCTGTGAATTTATCTTCATTCACAAATTCAGATGTGAGGAAGCAGAAGGTCAAAATAACAAATCAAAAACCTTCATTTATTATCTTCATCAAACCTTAAATCAATAAGAAGTTTTAACACTTCAGTTCAGAGGCGGACTAACAATGTGGGCCAGCAACAAGTTCACATGTAGTTTTCGTACTTAAATTTTACGAAAACTTCTACTTCACTACATTTATCTGACACTTTTAGTTATTTTACTCACAAAACATACTAAGAGCTACAATGTTTTGTTCTAAATAAAATTAATTGGCAGGTATTTCATCGTCTTTTGGTGAGGGTCACAGTGTCAGTTGGGCTCTGTGTCACTGTGATGGCTTTTTCTCTGTTATCACTCTTATTACAAACTAATCGATGGATTAACAGAGAAAATAATTTCCTGTCAAACATTTTCTACCACTTTACGAAATGAAATAAAGAACTTCAACTACCGGCCATTTTTCTCAAGAAAGTTCAGTTAGTGCATGCAAAAACTTCCAATCTTTCCCATTAACTAATTACTTGGTCTTTTTTATAAAAGGGAACTAAAACTAATTGAATCACATATCAGCTGTTTCCTATAAAACTTATTTTATCGTGCATTTAAATTATTATTGGCAAACTGAGATCACATAAACAAACCATCAAGTGTGGTGGATAGCAAAACATTCATTCTTTATTGACTGGAAAAATACAGGGACCAAAACAAAAAGAAAAAAACAAAACAAACTGTGCAGTCAAAATGATCCCCGAACACCCATGATTAAAATCCCCAAAGAGACTTCTTCACTTCATCAACTGAATACATCTCAAATCACAGAGTTAATGTGCAGCAAGTAAAGCGCTATGTTAAGTCATGCCACAAAGCAGAGGGGGAGAGGGGGTCAGGGAGGGGTGAGTAAAGGAGGGAAAGGCCAGCCATTTAGGTCGTACAGGGCATCGTGAGTCAAAGCCACAACACAAGAAAAGCATCATCATCCTCATCGTCGCCGTCTGAGTCTCTCAGATCGCATCAATGTCAATGTCGTCTTCTTCTTTTTCAGGCGTGTCGGCTTTCACAGTCTCCACTTTGAGCTCGCGGGCAGAGGACGAGTACACCACCTGAGGACGAGACGCAGCTGAAGCTAAACAGACTCACAACCCCGACAGACGTCTGAGACAAACTGGCAGTCTTTGATAGGCTTAAAAAAAATATCAAAAAGTGTGGTGACACAAGGATGTTTCACTGTTTTATCAAATGTTTAAAGCACAAGCAGTTTTTACTGATGCAGGAGTTAAAAAAAAAACTGCTCAGTTCTGGTGCTTGTTTTCTTTTTCTTGTGTAACTTTCATACTGGACTGCGAGTCCTAAACATTTAAATCGTGCTCGCATGTTCTCGTCAGGTTCAGAGTGGAGCTCACAGACACTTTTCTCCATCAGTCAGCTGATTATCACACTGATTATCACACTGAAGATCAAACATCGGTGGAGGAATAAAACCACATGAGTGCAGAGAGATTTTAACCTCAATAAAACCTTTTGGTTTCATTTTCTCTGACACAGTTCAGATCTGTATCAGAAGTCATCAAAAGACTTTGAGCCTACAACATCATTTATTGTGTTTACAGTGAAGTTTACATTACTGATAAAATATTAACAATATCCTCTCTAAAAGTTAAACTTCTGCCCTTTGCACCAAATTTATTATCTCAGCTTCCTTCAAATGTCTGCACACAGACTAAATATTTTACTTTAATATTTGCACTTGTTTCACTGTTTCCTACATCTGATGATTTAATGTGGGATAAAAATCAGCTCAGTGGCGTCTACAGACCAACATGAGACTGTAACACAAAGATGAGGTAATGTTTGCCTGCTTGTTACCTCTACGTTCTCATCTTCCTCCTCCTCCTCTTCGTCACTCCCCTCGCTCTCCTCCTCTGCCTCCTTCAGCCATTTGACAAAAGGAGCAGCCTTGGCATGGATCTCTTTGGCAAGTTCCTTAGAAACGTATTTCTTAGAAACCTGGAGGAGAAAAACAAAGTTCGTCAAGTTTGTAAGAGCTCTGAATACAGATGATGACAAAACAGAAAATCCAAACTTCGACATGTGACAAACGTAAAACATGTTTACTGAAGAGGTTTTAAAAATTCAGCCCTTAGTTATTCCTGTTTCTTGTGTTAAACACTCACAGAAGTGTTAACGTTGCTTTGATTTATTATTTTATGGTTAATGCTGATAACTGCCAAACAGTACGAACTTATTTCTGTACAGTTTCTGGCCAAAGTAAACTCCATGTTCACGGTTTCATCCTTTTCCCCTCTTCTGGGTCAAAGGGCACGGCGTCTGTTGATTATAGATGATGTAACTGCTGTCACATATTGAATTTATACACTTGCCTTCTCTGCCCAGGCGAATATGACGTCCTCCTCCAGCAGGTCTGCGTCGTACAGGTCTTTGAGGATGATGGGAACACGAGGCAGCAGCTGGACCTGATGCAGCTTCACAACGCACTCAAAGCCTCCCAACAGATACTTCTGGGCCTTCTTGTTGTTGTGGCAGAACTGAGGGGGGGGTTGAAGACCAACAACAAGGTCAGTTCAGCTCAGGTGTTATTTCATCTGCAGGGACGTTCAGAGGTCAGCTAACTTACTCGCAGGAAGTGGCGTTTGTACTTCTTAATCTGGTCGCGGATGTTCTCGTTGAAGAGCAGCTCGCTGAGGATGAGGGGGCCCATGGCCTTCACATCCAAACGCTCTGCCTCCGCCAAGATCTCCTTATCAGCTGCGTCGATGGTTCCACTCTCCTTCTTTTGCTGTAGACAAACAGAGAGCAGTAAAGTTTGAGGGAGAACACACGAGCCAAGATTCACAAGTTGTCTTCATGTTTCCACCTAATTCTTCTGTGAGAGAATTTAAACTTTCAAGCTCACAGAACTAAAGCTTTTGTCTGAATCATTCCAGAGACTGGATGTTGTGTTAAATCTAATGAACATCTCGTACTTTCACAAAGTTGTAGAAGAGGTTGACCCTCTCCTCCAGGGGTTTCTCCAGGTCCTCGCTGAGTGTGAGGACCTTGGCGTGGTCGCTGATCTCCTCCATTCGCCGCCTCTGCGCCTCCTCAGTAGTCTCCTCTGCCCAGTCCTCATCATCGTCATCTCCATCCTGACAACCGAGACAAGAGGAAGAGAAACAAGTCAGGCAAAAGAAAACTTATTTTCATGGTACAGAAATAAAACTCATTTATGAGTGAAAGGTTCCTGAGTGGGTCCTCGTTTGTTTGAGCTGACAGAAGCAGTTTAATGTTTCTGGGCAAAAGCAAACTCAGAGTGACCTCTGGACACAAACGCTAAGAGCCTTGTCGGTTTATGTAACGAACGTTTGTGTTGAACAGCCTGTTGAAGAAAAGCTCTTTCACCTTCCTGATGAAATGTGATTATGAAGTTTAACATTTTCTCACAGTAATCAAATAATGCAGGAGTTTGTGTCCGACTGTTATCACATTTTGTTCCTAAAGAGTTTAGTCCCAGTTCGTTCAAAAAGTATAGCAGTACATGTGGATGAAGGGAGGAAACCCACCACAGCCTGAGGAGCGTCGAAGTTCTCTTGGTTTCCTGCCTCTCCGCTGCCAGAGCCGTTCTCTTTGTCCTTCTTGCGGTTCTTCTTCTCCTTCTCTTTCTTCACAGATGCGGATCCACTATCAGTGCTCTCTGTTGTTGGAGGAGCAAAACAGCTGTTGTCAAATGTACATGAACTTTCTATAAATGTTCAAATCAAGGAGGGAGCTCGATCGCTAACTGTGCTGAAAATGTCACCTGGTGGGTTTTTGAGGATGAACGTGCAGAGTTTGTGTCTGGTGTCAAGCATGCCGCGGTATCCACAGGCCTTACAGGAATTGCCAATGGTTTGTTTCTTGGGATTGACATGCTGTAAGAAAGACGAATAAAATATTAAACCTAAACAGCAACAATATCAAGACACATAAATTAACAATGACCATATTTGCTTGTTGAACTCCCCTGAGAGCTTCGGTACAGATGCTGTGAAATATTTACCAGATCAGTTTCAGGGTTGTCACACTCGGGACACAGCACAAATTTTCTGATGAACCCATCAAGCATGTCCTGCAACTTGTTCGCCTCGTGGGATCCGTTGACGATGTAACGGTCGTTTTTGGTATCAAACTGGGTCTGAGCGCCGAGTTCACAACCAAAAAACTTGGTCGGGTCTGCAAAGAAAATCAGAAAAGACATCAGACACACACAAAAAAAAAAAACTTGTACTTTGGAGTCATTTAGATTCAAGATTTGTATTTGTCATGTGCACAGGATTCGCTGCAGTCATTCACACTCCAAAATAAATAATGCAATATAAAACTACAGTAAATATAAAGAGAAGTACAGATATTAATATAACAAGCAGAAATGTATTAAATATATTAAAGAAGTTTTGCCTAGCTCCCCGAGTGTTTGGTTGAACAGTATAAACAGAGGACGATGCTGCAGGTGGTGTTACTCACATGTTGGAGGCCTGTTCAATGCCTTTGCAACATCAACCATGTTGACAATGACCGTCTTGATTCCATTCCCTTTGCCTTCAACCTGGACGAGGTAAAGAGACAGACCATCAACACAGGAATATCAACAGGAATATGTCATTTGTTCCGAGTCAATGTGACTGTGCTGGTGTTCTCTTCATCTCTGTAATAACTTAACACAACTCCAAATAAACTTAAAATCGAGCCTCACCTTGGCAATCAGACGGGGCATCTTGTAGCGATAGAACTGGTCTGACACGCTGCGGTTGACGTTGACAGACATTTTGGCTGGATGTTAGCACTATCAGTAAGATAAAAGGATCTTGGTTGGGGATTTTTCGGGATCTTCTGTCTGGAAAAGAGGGGATGACATAAACGACTGCAAGCGTGCTCGGTCTCTGACATGAAAAACGCTGTGCCGCTGTGGCCGCAAGCTCCTTGCTTGAAGGCTAGATTTCCACCACACAGGTTCCAACGGCTGCGCAACAGCTCTGAAAGACGAGAGAGACAAAGATGATCAATATTTCATACAGAAAATTACTCAAACACAGCTTCACATGTAAACAGGACGCCAACATGTTTCGACCACTGCAGATCTTCGTCAGGACTTATAAGCTTATTTTCTAATGATTTAGAAACTACTAAAACATTATGACCATTTATTCCTCGATCAGCTTTCTCATATTTAGATGCGCCTGGACTGATTTCCTGTTCATCAAGAGCATCTGACACGTTTCTAATCTACATTCAACAGAGAAACCATTTTTTCCTTATCTCCATGTGTGTCTAAACCAATTTCAGTGCAGAGAGAATATTATTCAAGTTTAAATCAGCAGTTTTATTATATTAGCTTGCACTGAACCACTCAGCTCAACTGTGCCAGTTTTCTAGGAGACAAAGAAAATAGTCACTGAATTTCTATAACTTATCTTAATTACATTATCCTTTCTTTAAAGGCAATAATGATACAAAAACTCCCCCTCAGTCATTAAAAATGTAAATATTTATGGTTTACTTTGTTTTTATTTGATAGCAAGCTAAATATTTTTGGACTTCAGACTCTTTGTCAACAACTTGATATCAACCAAGACTGTGACAATCATTACTGTCTGACAGTTTATCAGAAACCTACCTTTCCCCTAAAACAGTCAGTCAGTAATGAATATAATTAGTGGACGCATTTATCCTAATTATCTAATTCATTAATTGCCATTGTGCTCTTCATCACTCACATGCCAAAAGAACGTAAGACAGATACATGTTGTATATAATGATCCTATTTTAGAGGTATGACACAGGTAAAGAGTCTCCAAAACAGCTGTGAATATCTAATACACAGATATTTGTAAGTTGAGGATGAATTCCTGCAGAGCCACAAACATTATAAAAATAAAGAGACGGCATTGAACCATCTGCGTTCAGAAAATCCTGCAAGTCCAGCAAAAAAAAATATCGATGCGATCCAGTGTGCGAGCAGGCAGGCAGGAGCTGGATGCTTTTGTGCCCACAAAGGTGCAGAAATGGTTTTGCTGAAAGCCTTTTTGTCCGGCCTGGCTTTAGTCACATTGTTATTAGGTGAAAACACGGGAGGCCCAGCAGCTGTCAGCTTCAACAGCCTGCAGCAGCTCCTCTATCAAACTACAGACAGTGTTACAGGTCTGAAGAGGAGACAGAGAGGGTAGATGGAGAGATCTGGAAGGGTGGGGGTGATTGTGGTGGTGGTGGGGGGTGATCCTGGCATAAAACGGAGGCTAACTTAGCTTAGCATCCCATCTTGGTGCAGAGTGCGTCA
Source organism: Amniataba percoides (assembly GCA_037176925.1). Taxonomy (NCBI): domain Eukaryota; kingdom Metazoa; phylum Chordata; class Actinopteri; order Centrarchiformes; family Terapontidae; genus Amniataba; species Amniataba percoides. Next base: position 2,316,809 of record JBAJHX010000115.1, read on the forward strand.
TTCAGCCAGCACACGAGTGGCTGCACTGGGAGACGCCATTTTGACACGAGTGGCACAGAAAACACGTCATTTTGCGCAATAATCCTCATTTTTGTTTCACACGGAACACAACCACACCTTTGAGGTGGTGTTAGACGTTTTTATAGCCGCGGGGGGACTCACCGTTTTCGCAAAACAAAGACATAAACACGACGCTGGTCGTCCAAGAGCCGCAGTGAACGGTGGTGGTCGGTTGCTGGTGTTGTATTGATGCAGCAGGGCTTCGTCTTTTTCCTGGAGGTGGAGGGGGGTGGTGGATGGTGGTGGTGGGGGCTCTCAGAGTCACCCTAAAGCATCCAAACAGTACAGAAAACAGAGAAAGGGAATCCGGAGCGTCCTAGGGCACCTTTAAGTTAAATAAAGAAGCAGAAAATGAAGCGTTAAAACAAGAAAAACAATCAATCATGGACCGTTAGTGTCGGTTAACAATGAACAAAAAAACGGATGACACACTTTTAAATGTTACATTATGTAAAAGATTATTAAACGCCAATTAAACGAAGGCAGGGATTTTTATCAACCAGATGTCAGGTGAAATTTAAGTTCACATAATGCGTGTATTTATCAGTTCAGCTCCAGGAAATAGTCGGAGCCCAGATGCTAAGCTAACGGGGCTAAATTCAGCTGACGTCCCAGAGCGGAGGTGGCCGAGCTGCGGGTCAACTCGGCCGGGCAGACTGCGACAGATCATCCGCAGCCCGATGGGTGACAGTGTGTAAATGTGGGATTAAGAGAATTAAAGAGAAATTCAGCTCATTGGCAGCTGATATAAACGGTGACGGAGTTTTTTCTGGTCTTACCTCTCGAATGTTCCGCGAGCTGGAGCTTCTTCTCACGCGCTTTAACTCACGAGCGGCAAGTCAACGGCTAAAGTACCCCGCCGCGGCTTCCGGCCTCTACAAAGTAAAAGCATGCTGAATCACGTCCCACGACTTCCGGTCAGTGTAAAGTAAACGTCTGATGTGGCCATTTAAAGTGAAAAATAATCAATTTAAGAGAATTGTCTGCGCCATTTCATAAAGTATTTCATTATATGACAGTTTTTATAATTGTATTTATTTTTCCGAACATGTTACAACCGTTTATGTGATTTTTAAGTGTGATGATCTGTCAAAATAATACTCACCCCAACGTTACCTCGAAATGTTTTATTTTTTCAAAATAATAAATAATGTTCTCAAAATAATGACTTACTAACTAAAAAATACCAGTGAATATATTAAACTAAGATAATAGGAGTCAGTATATAAAAATAATGAGATAGTATATCTACATAACGCGAAAATATCTTAAAACAATGACTTATGTAACAATTAATATAATTGCTAATTTCAAAACAATGACTCATATCATTATTTTGAGAAAGATTCCAATTAAAAAAAGACTTACAGCATCTTTCGTTTTTCATCACATTGGTGGAAAAACACATTTTTTTTCCAAAGTGGGGAAATGTTTCTTATCTCTCATTTTATTTTGAAAGAACTGACGGAAGCATCACATCGAAGTTCAACGTCCTGCGCTCTCATTGGCTGACGTGTTGACGTCGTGCGTGCGTGCGTAGGCGCTTCCTGAACTTGCCGAGCAGAAACAGCAAAATAGAAGATGGTGAGTATTAATCGGCGGTAAAAGGCTGAATTTATCTGATTTACAGCCTCGTTTCGACCTTCGCAGCCGCTCGGCGTCGTCTCGGGGCGGCTGCGGACGTGAGAGGGCGGACTCCGGAGGTTTCACGGCGCCCATAAAGCCTTTTTATCAGCGAAGCTTGAGTGTGAGATGGATGAACGATCACATGACAGCTGAACAGTTCCTGCAACTAATTTGACGTGAACAAGCTGCAGACAACCTCAAAGTGTCTCTGCTCCACCTGCACGGAGGGTTTTCAGTCTGTCTGTCTGCTCACCAGCTGCTCCTGTTGTCTGTTTTATTCACATCGAGACATTTTTTACTTTTTCCTCCATCTCGCTGAGCTAACAGGCTAACAGCCACTCCACCGAGCAATGATGTTTCATCACCCAGAAACTAACCACAACATTAATTTTTAGTCATCTGAGGTTTTATAAAGCAGCTGTTCACATCAGGACTGCAGCTACATGTTATTGATTAATCTATTCATTCATTCCCTCTTTCATGTCTGCAGCTTTTACAGGTTTTATTGTCATTTAGAGGAAGACATTTGTAAAATGTATACCTTTAAATATGCAAAGTTGTTTGATTCACCACATTTTGCACACACTCACATGTCATGTCCTGGATTTCCTTGAATACAATACAATGCTATTAAATTATATGACCTTGCATAATTCAAATACTTTAAATTATAAGTATTCAAATACTTTTAATAAATACATAAGTACAATGAAAAACTGAAGCAGAGAAATTAACATAAGAACAAATTTACAAACTCCTTGGAAATGTTTTTCAATGGTCACTTTGATGACCAGTATAAATTTTCAACCCAGTCCAGCAAGAAAAGTTGTCAGATTTTAAAAGGCCCCATGCATTCAGTAGTTTTCACATTATTTTTTTCTGTGACTTGAACTGAGAAAAGTTGTGAATTCTGGAAATACTGCAGGCATGAGGTATTCATTCATCTGTTCATTCATTTTCTCTGTCCTGTCTGCAGTGTTCACAGGTTTTACAGAAAGATTAAGGAAGATATTTGTAAAAACATCCAGTTTTGGTGCAGTTTAAATCTACATAGTTGTATAATTCTGATTAAATTCCACTCAGCATCTTGATTGGCTTCCCCACATGATTTTGCTCACACTCAGGCAAGAACTATGAATTTGCTTTGTCATTATCACTAACCATCAACCATTAACATTTGATTCAACCACATTGTCGTTTAACTTTTCTTATTTGTTTTTGAATGATTAATATCTGTCTACTTAATCCATTCACTTTTTAATTTCTAATTTCAGTTTTCCCTTCTTGTCCCAACTCTTTCTTGTCTTTTGTTTTATTTTGTGTTCTTTTCGTATTTTTCGCCCCACCCAATCTTTGATCTTTGATCGTGCCTCGTGTCGTTCTCTCCATGCACATCCCGCCTTCCTCCCTATCTCACCCACTTCCCTCCTCCCACCCCTCCTTGCCTGTCTCCAATCAACCAGGCTGGTCACCGGGTAAGTGCCCTCGCTCTGTGTTGGATCCCTGTTTTCTGCTCGCTCCTCTGCCTCGCACACTAACATGGGATTGGGATTGAAGGTCTGCTGGTTCTGCTGCTAATTCAGCAACTGCAGCTCAGCGATATTTAGCAGGCGCTGGCACTTCTCTCTGCTGTTTGTCTAAACAGGAAATTACTCAAAACAGTCAAGAAATAAGTCAGAGCGGAAAACCTAAAGATCTAATGTGAGATTTCAAGGTCCTGTAGAGAAATCTGCTGTAACTCAGGGTTGTCAGGTTGTGTTGCTGAAGATGTTTCACACATTAAAATGATCCCTTTTTAGGGAATTCGTGTGACACATCTTTTGAAAACAGGAAAACTTTGTGAATGGAGGATTTCTACTTAAATGAGCTGTCCTGATTGGTTAAATGTTGTTTGGTGAGGAAATCTAATCTGGATCAAGTTAACTGTATTTACAGTGAACAAACGTTTGATGCAGCAATTATAAATTTAGTGAGTCAAACTAATGGAAAGGTCCTCGTGTTTTGACTTTGCATGAGTATGAAGTGACAAGTAATATTCCTCTAATTGCACACATTTAACGTTTGTTCAGTCACAGTTTGATCAGTAGAACTGATAAATGGTGGAGGACAGAACCTTGAAACGTTGGTTTATGTGGAGTTACGAAGTTACTACTGGTTTCATGTTCAGTATGGACCTTTGAGTTTGTTGGTGATTGATTTTTATTGACTTATTGTGTTGTGTGAAAACACAATTATCTCGCTCTCTTGTCCTACATCTCTTATTGAGTGTCTGAAATCCAGCTGTATTGATTCAATCTATTTTTTTCCACAATGGGCTGTTTTCTTTTTTCAAATTACATAAGAAGCAACATTCACAACAACAGTTTGAGTTCAGACACTGAATAGATTCAGCTTGTTTCTCACAAACTTTGCTTTTTTACAAGTTTTAAGTTTTGTGAATTTATCCACTGTGCTGAATTAATCTGGAGTGAGTTGTTCTATCGGTGCAGTAACATTCAACATTATTTTATGAGAGAACTTAATAATAACTAACAGAGGAGTACAGTGTTTCTGGAGTCTGTGTGCGTCCCACAGGGCTCCGTCCTCAGCCCACTTTCCTTTCCAGTGTTCAGATGCTGCATCACACAGCTTGAACTCTCCCGTGGCTCAGTGTTGGTTGACTCACCTGTCTGTGTGTGTGTGCGATGCTATCAGTTGGTCCTGGTGTTAGGTGACCTGCACATCCCCCACCGGTGCAACACCCTGCCAGCCAAGTTCAAGAAGCTGTTGGTCCCGGGGAAGATCCAGCACATCCTCTGCACGGGCAACCTCTGCACCAAGGAGAGCTATGACTACCTGAAGACTCTCGCTGGAGACGTCCACATAGTCCGAGGAGACTTCGACGAGGTCTGTGTGTGCTGCTAGACAACAATAAAAGGATAAGGAGCCTTGTTAACTACCACTGAACTATTCATTACATCCCACAATACAATTAGAGAAGGAGAGACCCAGTTTCTTTAATGAAGGAGTTTATTAATGTAATGAAATTAATTATGCAGCTTCTTGTTAATATCTTAATGTGTTTCGGGCACAATATTGTTCTTAAAAGTCCAGCAGAAATTTTACTTGAATTAAAGGTACAAATGAGGAAAAAAGGCATCATTTATTCAGCTCAATAATAAATTGAAAGGAGGAAATAAACGGACCTCTTGCCAGTACTAACGACTAATTGCAGTGTAATGAATTTGTAATTGCTCCCCTTCTGCAAATTGAGTTTTACCTGCTGAGTTAACAGTTTTTAGAAGAACTGACATCCTCTAATACAGAAATAGCTTTTCCCTGTTTGCTGTGTGTTTAAACCAGAACACATCACAGGTTTCAAGTGTAATGTGATAAGTGTATTTTACAAAATACTTTGAAATGAAAACAACAATGCGTACAGCTCACTGTTCTTGTTTCTACTCTCACCTGATGTGCCCCCCCCCCTCAGAACCTGAACTACCCGGAGCAGAAGGTGGTGACAGTGGGCCAGTTTAAGATCGGCCTCATCCACGGCCACCAGGTGATCCCCTGGGGCGACATGGCCAGTCTGGCGCTGCTCCAGAGACAGCTGGATGTCGACATCCTCATCTCCGGGCACACACACAAGTTCGAGGCATTTGAGAACGAAAACAAGTTCTACATCAACCCCGGCTCGGCCACGGGAGCCTACAGCGCACTGGAAAGGTAGACGGGTCGCTCAGCACACATCCACCAACTCAGTGACGTTTACAGGCCTTTTGCATCATAAATGCAACATCAACAGCATAAATTAGGATTTTAAAAATATAAAATTACATACAGCCATGTGTCAAATGAAAATAATGTTTAATAAAACTACAAAAAAAAAATCATCTGAACAGCATGCATTTTTTAACATGTGAGAGCACAAATATAATAAGCTTTTATATTAATACTCCAGTCAGCAGTACCAATAAAGCCGGCAGGAGATTGGTTTTGTATTTTTATGAAGTCATTTGTAGTCGATCTGGCTGAGTGTAGGGACAGTAGAAGTGAGTACAGGTCTTCTGTGTCTAGATAAGACAGTAAAATCATGTTTTGAGCTGTTTAAATCCAAAATAACTTCGTCGGAGAAGGTCAGATTATCCAAATGACAACAAAAAGGTATGTGGAGGATGTTTCATCAACACAGCTCAGATCACTGAGAAATTATATTTAATAAACTCAACAGCAACTATTTTCCATCAGATTAATAATTTTCACTTAAATACAGTTCTTAAGGACACATTTCAACATCCTTGTGCTTGAATATTTACATTTTAAGTAACTTTATACTTCTACTCGACTACATCTCAGAGGGAAATTTAGCACTTTTTACTTTAGGTGCATACATCTTAGTTCTTCTTCACCCTGATTACTCACAGCAGATGCAGATCAACAGGTGTAATAGTAGAATCAGTCTGACTGTAATTTCAAGCAGCCTCGACCTAAAACACGTCCGCCTTCTCTCCTTGCAGCAACATCATCCCCTCTTTTGTATTAATGGACATCCAGGCGTCTACAGTGGTGACGTACGTTTATCAGCTGATCGGCGATGACGTCAAGGTGGAGAGAATCGAGTACAAGAAATCTTAAAGGACGGCGGGAGGAAGAGGAGTTGGGTTAGCGTGGCTCAGTGTAACGTTTCATTCCTTTCCACCAGGGGGCAGCAGCAGCTCCCCTGCAGTCACCACGATGTTGATGCTGTAACAAACTGTTCAGTAACTTAACTCTAAAAGATCTATGTATTATATTGTTTATACGTCATCAGCATTTGCTTGTGTCCAAGCTGTCATTTGGTAACTGTAGAGAACGCAATAATGTCACATTTATTTGTTATCAAAAGAAATATTTGGTGCCATTTTATTATTCTTTTTCTCTTTTTTTGGTTGTTATTTTCGCCCTCGTCATGTCCATGTAACCAACAGGCCTTTAGCTTCATGTAGTCGGCCTTTTTTCATTCATTTCTTCCCACAATAAAGATCTAATTTCACTCCATCAGTTGTTTTGTCATCAATATAACTGAAAATAATGATACTGCTGTTTATTTAATCGTGTAAACTACTGATGAACGTATACAGATTAAGGTAGAAGAGAAGACGGTTATTAAATTATTAGCAATTAATACAAGAGGATGACAAAGACTTATAAAATGACTAAATAATGTGATCCAAGTCAGCTAAGTCACATGATGGACACTTAATACAGTTAAAACTACAGTAAAGAAAATAAATGCACCTTCAATAATGACTACTAAAATACAACTGGTCAGAGATTACATGAGAAAAATCTCACTTTTAGACAAGACACGTTTTTTGTCTGTTATTCAAGTTCAAAATATCACAGTGCACATAAATGAATATAAATTAGAGATGAAATCAGTCACTTTCCAAACCTGAATGAATGAAACTCTGCTGTTCAGGACGACCACTGATTGTTTTTTAGGGCTTAATTGAACTAAAAATACCCCCAAACTCCAAAAGTTGATCATAAATAACAACTGCTAAATGACTGAACTTCACTTTTACATTCCTAAAAGAAATCACAGGGAAGAATTTTAAGTCTGAAAGGTTGTTGCTTTAGTTTAAGACTGGATCAGTATATATTTATATATATTATGTATTTTAGTACATGAGAAATGTGGCTGCAGTTCATGTGTTAGCAGCGTCATTTTAAGAGAAATAAAGTGTGTGGCTGTTTGTTTTAGGGTGACGTGAACTCTTACAGGCTGAGGTAAAGTGATGTCATGATTTATGTTTCCCATTTAGGAGCACTGGACACATGATTTCCTGGAAGTCCTCAGAAAGTTTTATCTTGCTGCCACCAGAGGGCACCAAATTTCAAAGATCCCATTTCACGTTTTTGTTTCGTTTTCTGTGTTTTGCTTGTGTTTTAATGTATTTGTGACCAGAACGACGAGGTTTTCTGGCTTCACCTGCAGCGATGAAAGTCTTCTCAGGTCAAACGAACACAAAATGGTGTCGTGATGAATCAAAATGTCCAAAGACGTGTTATAAATCTGAGAAAGTGTCATCATCCCATTCTGCCACAGAGAGCGAGCTCAGACATTCACTCAGAGAGTCGTCCAGTCGCTCCTCTTCCTCCTCTTCCTCCCTCTCAGACAGCCTGATCCTGCCTCCTGCACACCAGCAAAAACATTTAACCAACTAAACTGACTTATGAAAGACTTTGCATGCACAGAATCACACATATAATTCGATCAGCACTTCTGGTACAATAAGATGAATATTTCAAAAAAGACTCATCACATATTTGAATCATAATTCACCTTTACTGAGGAGAAAACATTTCTCTGACTTACTTCCTGGACTCTTTTCTCTCAGTTTGGGCGATGTTGTTGTACGTTTCTTCATCTTTCCTTGTTTTGATGCTGATGTATTGGAAGGCCTGTAATGTTTAAAGTCGAGTTTAACACAATCAGAAGTTCTGTTGGAAATCTTGTTTCTGTGTGTGAACTTTTGTCCCACCTGGCTCGTCTGCTGGGGATTTTTGGAAGAAAGGATCTGCCAGGATTCCTGCTGTTTATCTTCTTGTGTTTTATCGTGGAGGGAACTTGTGATGGATGTTTATCGCTCCCCTCAGTCTGCGATAAGATAACAGGAGAGTAAACCAGGCCGTCTCCTTCAGGGCCGAAGCCTGCAAACAGAATCACAGTCAGAATAATGTTTACGAGTCTCTGTAAAGACATAAAGCAATAAATCAGACTGCAAAACTGTAAAACAGCTGGAGCCACTATACAGATAAATAGAAATTTACAAAAAAAAACAATAAAATATTAAAGCAAAGAGGATTAACATGCGAACAAAACGTTCTTTTAAAAAATACAAAATTAATAAATAAATGTAAAATCCATCTGCAGTGGTGTTAGAAGTACTCAAATGTTTTAATTTAAAGTAAAAATAACAATATTACTATTATTGTATTATGGTTATGATGTATTTATGTGGTCCTCTCTGTAAAGTTTTATTACTTAATATACTGCTGGATAAATTTGCAGTAATATATCATAATGTATTAGTTGATTTCTATATTGTAATAATACTCTGAACTAGTTAATGAGGCTCAGACAGAGCTTGTTGTGTTTTTTTTTTTTGTTTCTCACCTGCTCGTACACACCTGTGCAGCACGTTCAGGTAGTGTTGGGTGATGAGGTCACGCACGTGTGCAGAGCTGTGTGAGGCTGCGATGGTGTACAGATACTCTTTCTGAGCGGGTGTCAGGGCTGCGTGCTGACGGAGAGACACCGACACAGTTCACACATTCATCCAACTAAGATTTATTCCAAGCTGTCAGTGAAAATATCAACAAACTGTGGAAACATACTGCAAGTTAAAGTCTGCATTAAAAACCTCATTTAATTTCTTTGTATCCTGTTGGCTAGTTTCATCTGCAGCAATGCATCATGGTCCACAAGATCATCATATGTTTGTAGATATTCAGTAATCTTTATGAAAGCGAATGATTTTTTATTGTTGGTTTCACCTTCAGGAACGGGGCAGCCGTCATGGTTTTGGGTATCTGTACGGTCGTCACATGCTGCAGCTGTGGGTCACATGTTGCGACTGTCAGTCGATGGATTTTCAAACTTCTGTTGAAGTTCACGCCAGCGGCTGATGCTGTTACCAAGGAGACGGGAAATAAAGTGTAAAAATGGGGATATTCATGCATCTCGTTGACAGCATTCATGATGTTGCTCTCACACACAGCTTTCATGCAAAAAGTGAGAAAAGTTGTATCACGAAAAAAAAATCTACTTTAACCTCTGGACACACTGGGTTATTTACCACAGGGAGCTGGGCATCATTATCTATTTTCGAGAGTCTGAAGCATCCTCACACTTTATATGTATGACTAAAACAATCCTGACTTCAGCAGTCTGAGCCTCCATGACTAAGTGTCATTGTAATGTTTGGACATATTAAACATTCATTTGTTCTTAACTTATTCGCCTTTTTCACATGATCAACTACTTTAGTCCAAACTTGGTAGCTGGTTCAAGTAAACGCAGCTTCCACAGTTTGATCAAGATAAAGTCCTGCACTGAAATACTTATACATGAGTACTTTCAGTTATATTGGTTAAACATGCAGGTATCCACAGTACTTATTTATGTGGCTGCTGTGTTTTAACGTCAGTTTAAAAATGGCCTTTTCTTATAAAATGTCGTTGGTTTGGACGTCTTGTGAGACAAAAACCTGCTCAGTCTGTTTGTGTAGGTACTCATATAAAACTACTTCAGTGCAGCACTTTAAGGTGATTAAATGGAAGAACTGAGCTGCTGCTGTGTGAATGAAACTGAACTGAAAGTGTAATCTGTTACACGTGATCCCAAACTGAAGGATTGTCTGCAGGCTTAGTTAGAGTGTCAAACCAAAGAGGCTCTAATTAGAAAACAGCACGAGCAGCCTTCCTCCTGTAGTGCGTCAGGCGTGACCCGGGTCAGGTCCAGGTGTTGGATTTCACCTGGTTTCCACTGATCCGGTCACGCCGCAGTGTCCCCGAAAGAAAACCTGACTCTCAGGTTTCAAAGCAGACAGGATGTGAGACGTGTTTGGTTTATTTAACGAGGAGATCGTGCATGCACATCTGAAATCTCACCCAGGGAAACACAGCAAAATACATAGAACACGCTGGATTCAATGTACTGTGTCAATATGTGGTTTTCTTTTTATTTCTACTTGTACATTTCTTTACTGCTAACTTTAATCACAACTGTCTTTTTTAAGGATTTAAACTTACCAATCTTTGATTCATTCGTTCCTGTATACCTGCAAAAATAAGAGGAGCATAAAAGCATCATCTTGGTGATATTAATTAAAAACTCACAGCTTAAACAACAGAATATTTGTTGTAATCATGCACCGAAATTAAATCATCACTTTACCTTTGGAAAGGCTCGTCCTGATGGAGCCTGTGCACTGTCTGACTTTCTGCAAATGTCACCTGTTTCCTCATGCTGGAAAGACATAAAAAGACTCAGTTAGTTTTCCTCTGAAGAAGAAACAGCAGCCAGTTCAGCTCCTGTTCGAGACTCTGAGGTCGGTTCAGACCAAGGAAGGAGGTTTTCTGATGTCACCTTAAAGGTTGGTGGGTGTGTCCTTTCCCATCGAGCTCCAGAGAGTTTGCTGAAACAAAAGAGGGACAATAACACACTTTTAAAAATACACTAAACCTCACTGTGAAGATTAAACATTCAAAGAGTTTTATTCAGAGTTTGCAAGGTGTCGTTTGCAGGTTTCTTTGTGCGTGCTTCAGTTTCCTCACCTCACTCTTTAATGTTTCCTGAATATAAATTTCTGTGTCTCCACATTTTAATGGATAATTTCTGTTTTATAATTAATAAATGAGCTTGCAAATGTTGAAATATGGATTTGGTTTAATTAAATTAAAGTTTAATCAATCTTAAATTAATAAATTGCTTAATTAATAAACGTGTCTGTAATCATTGAGGTTAGCAATACAAAGATGTTTGAAGAAACCAGAATGCTTAGTGACAAATAAAAATGTGAAAAATTCAGCATCCATTGAATGAATCCTATGAAGGTGTTACCTTAATTTTCACCATCTCATCAATTTGTTTGTCTTTATGAACAAATACCTGCAAAACCACTGACATTCAGTCGCAGCTGTACTTTGGTTTTTATGCTGTGATATACATACATTTATTCACATTATCTTCATGTATTGTTCTTTTTTACTAAGTCTTGATTTGACGTTGTATATTTTGCACTTTTCTGGTTTCATTTTCATATCTCTTGATGATTTTAGATGCAGAAAAAAGCTCCCTCGATCGGTCAGATCCTGGTCTGCATTCAAAACCACTGAAAAAAACAAAAACCAAACCCACATAACGTCTCATTTGAATTCAGCCAATCAGACTTATTCTACTTCTTCCGGCATCAGTTAAAAAGTGGGGGCTGCATGAATGGGAATTTTTTATTGCTCTGTGTCGGTTTCTTGGGATTTAGGGGAATAACCAGCTCTCTGTGCTGGAAACTGGAATATCCCTGATGAATCTTTAATATCTCTCACACAGACACACTCACACAAAACTGGAAACTGTGCACCGAAGATAATCTGTCAAAGATGTTTTTGTTCCCGCTGAAATGAAAAGAGCGTTATCTGTGTGAAGGGAAAACGATCAGCCTGCTTGATCTTGTTCAGTCTTAAAACCATCTGATAAACTTTAGTTATGGGGAGGGTGTTTGTTCTACGGAGAAGTATAATCAGACTATCTTACATTTTACTTTGGAAATCATTAGTTCAAGTGTACCTTTTCCCCAGGTGCAAATACCTTTACAGTCATGACTCACTGCGACGGCACGCCTTTAAGCACCAACCATTCACTTTCCTGTTGTTTCCTACTTTCACGTTACAACCAACTAAGTCATGCACAGTTTGTACGTCACCATAAAAACACTAAATTAAGCTTTCAACTTACATAATTAACTAAAATATTGTTTTTAAGGGTTGTGTATAAGATAGGTTTGTCCTTTTTTAAACCTAAAGGAGATCTTTGCCCTGACAGGACAACAAGCCTTATTTCTCACAGTCAGCCAACGTGAGTCCACTTTTCCTCTCTGCTTTAAAAAAGACAAGATAAACATTTATTGATGCCCTGCAGGTAAACTCACCGTTTCAAGCAGCATAGTGTAAATAAGTAAGTACAGAGATGAATGCTGCTCAGTATATTTACTAGATCATGTATAACAGAAAATGAACTTGAAGTGACTCTTTATTCATGTGGACACCTGAACAAAGCACAGTTGTGTTATCAAGCTTATTAACGTAATCCTGTTTGCATATTTACAGCTTTATGATTCCCCTTTGACTTGTTTTTGAATATCTTGTTTTTTAGCAGCTGATTGCTCAGTGTGTTCAGCAGCTGCTCTCTAACTGTGTCTGTCTGTGGGTTGATGCTCTGCAGGGTGCGGTCGGGGGGGTTTTAGAGGCTGCCTGCTGTAGCTAAAAAGAGAAGCACTAATAACATTAAAGATGACTCTGCTCTGTTAAAGTGTGCCAGTAAAATGTGACAGTGTGAAAGTGAGCTGCCTGCACAGCACCGGGATCTGAAACCGAAACAGCTGAATGGTCAGACATCACTCAATCAATTATTTAGACACAAGCTTTTCCTACTGTGAAAAAGACAAAGATTTTATGCAGATTGTGTGGGATTCATTTCGAAATGACAAAAGACAAACTAAACATGAGATATATGTGATTAAGGAGCCTTCAAAAACTCTGCAGCTGCATTAATGTCAGTCTATATGTTGTGCTGCTGACATGCTCCTTTAAATCTGATCTTGATTTAATGTGCAGAGAAACTTATTTAGCAAAACAATCTCAGCACAATATCAATTATTAACCTTTCTGCAGCTACTAATGAAATTTATTTTTATTTCTTAGAGAACATAAATGAAGTTACAATGTTGTGAGACTTGTTGTGAGTTTCCTATTTTTATCATGGTGCAGCAGGAGATGTAGTATTCGTGTTTGTTGTCACTGAGAATCTTCATCACATGATGAAACAGCTTTCACTGCAGAGAGAAAATGAAAGCTTTTACTTGTTGGTTGGTTGGTGAGGTCACTGGAAAATCCCTTTGTCTGCCTTCATAAAGGATCTCAGAGCTGCTGACTCACAGGCAAACAGCTCCAGAGGAGAAACGTGCACAAAGGTGATCTGAGCACAAGCTGAGCTGAAGATTCACGCTGGAGATGAGTCGTTTTTTCAAGCTTCGGGGCAGGAGCAGGACTCCGGGGAGAGACAGCAGGAGACCTTTAATACAGAATAACAACAACAACAACGATGACATACAAGATGGTGAGAAGATTTTCAGATTTCTAGCTTTGTCTGCATCGTTTATGTGCACTAATGATCATAATCACTGTGTCACTTTATTGCAGATTTTATTGTGCTTTTATTTGAATACTGCTTAAAATGGGACCACTGAGGCATCAAAGTGAAGATTGGTTGGTTAAATTAAATTGCAAACAATATTTTCTTATGTGTGTGAAATTTACAGTAGAAACCTCTGAAAAATGAGTTATAGAATATTAAATTAATAAAAACAACAACAGGCTGGTGACTCTTGAGAAAACATGAGTGCTGTAATGACAGTTTTAAAAAGGAGAAATGCAAACGCCCACGCTGGACTCTCCCTCCATTTCACATCTCTAAAAGTGTAAAGTTTATTTCAACAAACAAAGATAAGGAGCAGATATAAAAATCAGCCAAATCAAAAAGTTGTAAAGTAGGAAAACTGTGATGTTGCAGGTCAGATTGGTCCGGTTAAGATTGGTATTAACTTGGTCATGTTTTGAATCCCTGAACACATGTACAGGTGTGTGACGTAAAGTCACCTCAGGGCGTGTCACGCAGAGAACAATAACTACTGAGCTGCAGGAAACAAGGAGGAGGGTGACACAAATCTTCATTTGTGTGTAGTTTGTACGTGTAAACTCGTCATTGGCTGTGATTTTATTTGACGCAGCCCTCCCTCTAAAAATAAACCTGTCCTCTGTGTCAAATGATGCCAAGAGCTCCATCAGCGAGCCAGCAGAAGTGTCCTCCAGCAGAATCAATGTTTACTGATCACTATCTTAACACACTTGCAGGCAGGCTCACATTTTTATGATTAGCATTGAACACAAGCGCCGGGTGAGGCTGATGGGAAGGTTTATTAGTTTAGCAGGTATTTCATCATAAACAAACAACAAATTAAAACCTTGACCTGAAGAGGAAGCCAGAAGAAAAATCACAGGATACTTTCAGCTGATCCTTAAAGGACCATGAATGTCCAAACTTTATAGAAAATCATCGCAAAGAAATTGAGATATTTTGCTGAAAACCACAAATGTCAACCTAATAGTTCGTAGTGGAAGAAAAGTCAGAAGTCAAAGTAATGTCAAGTGTCACAAATGTGAGCTCATAGAGAAGGAAAAGTTACAGGATCACTAAAGTATTATTATATGTTGTACAAAATATTGTTCTGATCTATCTAGTAGATGCTGAAGTTGAGATGTTTCAGTCTGGACTGGAGGGTTGTGTCAGTCGAACTGTAACATGCATGCATCATTTCTTTGTATTTTAAAGTTATATTTGCAGTCATAAAATCTAACTGTGAGTCTTTCATAGGTTACAACCAGGCAGGGTACAACAACCTGCTGGTTCAGATCACCTGTGATGAGCGATGCATGAAGAGTCTGGAAAAAATCACCCCTCAGGAACTGGCTGAACTCCTGGACGTGGCCCCTGATGCCACCACCTCCAAAGATGACCTTGTACAAAAATACGTGACCAAGCACTTCCCAAAGCCACCAGCAGATCTGAACAGGAACCTTCAGCGTCACCTGTCAGACGTGCAGGAAAGTGTCCAGAAGGAGCTCGTCAGGCTGCGTCCTCTGTTGGAACCGATGAGACTGATGGGACGTCTGATTGATTGTTACCGTCGTCAGATATCTGATCACCTGAACCATCTGCTCCACAGCATCCACTCCCCCCAGAGCTCCTTCGTGCTGATGCAGTGGGTCCTGCACAGAAATTCGAGGTACCTATCTTGCAAATATATCTTCTTTTACTTATTTTGAATGTTATTGATAATGCTAATGTGGACTACTGCTCAATTTACACATTATATCTTGTTTGTTTGATCCAAAAAATCAAAGTGCACAATGACGATCTCTCCATTGTTGATCACCTTCTTCTGTCGCTTCACACCTAAATACATACATGCAAACATGTTAAAATGCCCTGCTGTGCCCTGAGTGTCTCTTTCATTATCTTTGTGGCACATTATCAGATACAGAAGTAAAACTTACTGCTGGTCACTTCTGATGTCGGTGTCGGTGTTTAAGGTACTTTCCCAGTCTGGAAGCTGAAGAAATGGATCTCGTGAACGAAGTCGACCGTTGGCCATTTGTGATTGATCCAGAATGGGAAGAAAAAACAAAGCAGAAAGTACTTGAAAATATGCAGGTAAGAATATTTACTGCAAATATCTGACAATTTAAGGTAATATAGTTCAAAGTGCATCCTCCAGACTGACCATAAAGTTGCATCAACACCAGTTTTAATGAAAAGGAGGAGGAATCATCACAGGACTGTTGTATTAAACTACTTTAGGTTGAGCTGATTGTGTCTAATAAATGAATGAAGGTCTTAGAAAAATCATCATATTTCTGTGTCTCTTTTTGTCCACAGAAATACATCAGACAGTACCTGAAACAAATTCTGGAGAATGAGAGAAGCAAAGAAGGCTGTGATAATGAGGAAGCTTTTATTCAGGTTTACATGGACACTATTCAGGTACTTATTTTAGAAGTTAGAAGACTAAAATGTAGGTGTCCTTTACTTTTCTTAGTCTATTTGTCATTTTATTTGTTAAATAATATTGTTTTCTTTTGTTTCTCTTTAGTGTCTTAATGCAGCGATCGAAGAAGCACAAAAAATCTCCTCAAATCTGTGTGATGACATTCGGGAGGTTTGTTTTAAAGAGCTGCTGATGTTTCTGAAGAGGTGAGTCTGTTTGTATCTCAGGAGTGAACTTTTTCATCTGTACAGATTTCTAAAATCCCACATAAAAAATACTGCCTTTTAACATTTCATTATAATCTGAGAAATACATCAATCATTTAAATGCTTCTCATTGTTTGGATTATTTTTTTTGCTTCGTAGTTACGCCGCTGAGCAGAAAGAGATTCTTGAGGTGAAAATGGACAAAACAGAAATGACACACTTCTTCAAGACTTTGAAGACCTGTAAAGAACTCAAGTGAGTTTTTTTTTTTGCCAAAGATAAATTTGGATTGAAATAATTGTTTAATGAAGCATATTTAACTGCAAACCAGGTTTCTCATAAAAACAACAAATAAACTAACGAGCTAATGAAAGAGAAGAGTCAAAAATGTTTATGATGTTTCCTCTCAGGGATTACGTCAAGGTCAGAGGTCAAGGCATCGAAGGATCCCTTCTCCAGGAAACCATTTCAACGCTTGAAGAAATGGAGGATTTTACTATGAAACTTCTGATGAAAACTGTAACTGAAATCGCAGAGGTAGCCGTTCAACTCACTCACAAATATTTAGTTCTTTTTACCATTTATGGATATTTGAGAGTCAAAGTTCATTTTCTTCCTTGGAAATAACAGTTTGCCACGTTATTCTGATAAAATATCTTTAATTGTTTTGTTAATTCTCAATTTCTGTCCCACAGAGTCACCTCAAACATTACTTCACAGCACAGGACAAGCTGTTCTTGCTGGTCATTGCAGTAGATGCACATTTCCCCAAGCTGTCGTGGTGTCAGGACGTACAAACGGTATGTTAACATTTGCTTTAGTAAAGAGGGCAAACCTTCACTCACAAATAATCTTTTCCATTTAAATGTTGGTTAAAGATTTGCAGCATTAAGCAATGAAAAACAAACAAAACAACGGTGGAAAATCAATTCTCTGAAGATATTTTATTTTCGTTTTTTATTCATCATTAACCTTTTGTCTTTATTGAAACACCTATAATAGCTTTTTTTTACTTGTTACTGATTTAAATGTTTGAATTTAAATATTTCTGTGTTGCTTTCAATGCTTTTATGGTGAAAAATGACACCACGTCTCCGTCTTTGTGTCTCTCAGAGAGTGATGGATCAGGCCTACGAGCTCATCGTCCACATTTACCTCAGACATCTCGTCCGACGCAGCCTGAGAAAGCTGGAGAGGAGCTGGAGTTTTAACGTCGGGGAAACAGTCACCAACGATGCTAAGATGCTTCATGCAGCCATCTCAGAGCTGGTAAGATCATCGTTTTAATCTTAATAATTAGAAACAGGTAACTTTTTCCTCACATTTTCCCATCAGAACAAACTACTTCACTTACATAATCACAAATAACCAGCATGTTCCTATTTAAACCTTTAATAAGCTCATCAACCACTGACTCGCAAACCTGATATTCCTAAATCAGTATGTGGAGACATACAAAACTGCTTTTCCTTTGTTTACCTCCACTAATTTGTGGGGTGCCGCAGGGATCTGTGCTCGGTCCTGTTACATTTTCCCTCTAAAAGCTTCCATTAGTTTGTTTTGTTTGTTGTTTATTGTTGAGAAATTACATTTATTACTTGATAAATGTTAACAGTAGTGTGCTACAATTTACTCCAGTAATCTTTCCTGTGAGATTTATTCATTTCTTTCATTTGGTGGCAGCCAAGTGTTATCCTGACAAAGAGGTCGTCATGTCACACAACCAGCCACACAAAACAACATACAACCACAGAACATGTCACACATGAAGTTTGGAAAAAGATCTAAATAAAAATTGCACTCAGAAGTCGGTTTTGGTTTCAGGAAATGTATGAACAGCAAAAAATGTAAAGAAAGCAGGTTCTAGTTCACAGACAGTCAATAATCAAACCAATAACAATCAAAGTCCTGTTTGGAGATTCATACTTAAACTCAGTGTCAGTGAGATAAAACAGGCTGTGTCGAGAACCAAACTGTCCTTCCAGCAAAGCTGCAGGCCAAGTGAGTTTATTTTAAGAGTGATTGTGTTACACACCACTACCAAGATCTGGCAGGCGTGCGGGTGTTAATATCAAACTCTGAACTTTCAACTTCCTGCAGCAGGAGGAAAAGTGTTCGGCCTTGATCACTTAGCAAGTGAATTACAACTGTTTATTGGACCACTGATAATCAGCACAGTAACTTCTGGGTGTGACACTCGACTCTAATGTGAACTTCGAACCAAATTATTTCTTGCTTTTCATTCCTGGACTATTACTGTGCACTGATTATGAGCTTTAGACTTTCTGAGTGTTTGAATTTGAACTAAGCTCGACTCTCATCACCTCAAACGTCGCCTCCCTTTATGTCTACTTACAGAAAAGCCTTTTCTTCACAATAATATCATTTCCTGACCTGTTTGCTGTGTTGAATCAGGCTCCGGGTGTCAGGCAGTGGAACCTGCTGCTGCTGAAGATAAACGACCTGCTGAAATGCAACAGCACAGATTCAGTGAAGCTCACAGTTGCAGACATGCAGAAGGAATGTCTCTCCTGGAGGTAAATTACTCTCATGGTGCATGTTTTTCACTTCTGTTTCTTTTTATATTAAGTCAAACTAAAATTAGAAACATGCAAAAACAGGAATTTAAAAAAAGGACTGAAAAATTATGAAGAAATAAACCAGTTTCTTCTGTAGCTATAAAATAAAATCATTTTACTCTTTTTGTTTCTTACAGCCAGGACGTGGAGCTCCTGCCTGCGCTGCTTCGATGGACGGGGCTTCCTGGACGACACGTCAGGGAGGTGCTGGACGCCATCCCCGGGTACCACCCCCGACCCAGACCCTGGTACTCCTGCCTGCTCTGCTGCTGAAGCCTCAGCTGCAGCGGATCAACTTTAACAAGCACAAAGGACAGGACATGTTTGGGATGAACGTTTTGGTTCCTGTTAAAACACTCTCCGTTACTGATTTCACTTCTCAGATCTTGTCTGTAGATAGAGACGTATGAAAAGAGAAGCAACAAAAGGTTTTTATATCTATGAAACTTCGCAAGTGTTGCAGGAAAAGTGGATGAAAAGATTCAGATGGACCACAGCTGATGATGATTCAGGTCCACAGGTGTTTCTCAATCAGTGAAAATGGACCTTTTAGTGGAGTCGATGAAGATTTGAACAAACCCAGCGATGACATCACCTCAGTTCATGATCATGCAAACAACAGACCACTGAATCATTTCTGCTTTAGTTAAGCTTAGTTATGTTAATGCTCAGTTCTCAAATAACTAAACAGTTAGATCCTTCTGGCCAAAGAAAGAAAAGGTGGCTCCACATGTGCAGGATTTCCTGCTCTGGTATTTGAGGTGCAGTTAACATCGACTTTATCGCCGCCTGCTGGTCCAGCAGGCTCCTTCGATTTGTGCAGAGGAGTGAAATATTCATGTTCATGTGGACAAAGACAATGATTTCACACATTTAACAGTAAAATCTGGTTTTGTAGATGAACTTCAGATCATTTATAAAGGGGAAGAGCCATAATCAAATAACAAGAAAAACAGAAAAAAGGACTGAATGAAAGTAGAAGTTAACTTTTTAGTTTCGTTGGTATTCAGGGGAGGTTTTGTTTTGTTTTGTTTGAACTTTTAATTTAGATCCTTTACGTCCTTTATTTACTGAAAGTCAAAGACATTTAATTGCACTGAGAAATATGCACCATCCATGGATTACTGAATTTAGTCAGATTTATTTCTTATTTATTATGATAGAAATTCAATGTTAGTATTTATTTAATAGTATTTATTGACGTTATTTTACACAAACTTCCCGGTATTCGATAGGCTACAATCATACAATATCAGACTTTACTGTTAAAAGCAAACATTTGCTGTTTTAGTTAAGAAACTCGTCTGAATTATACTTGAACTTTTGTACTTTTTAGCTGCTTCAGGAAATGTGCTGCATACTCTGATTTATTCTTGTAAACTGGAGGTATATCTGTGGGATTACTGTAGTTTCTACACGTTGAATATAATGATGCATTCCTCTGAAAAGACGGTAATTTTTGCATGAGGTGAACTTTATTTGTTTACTGGTTTCAGTTCTCTTGTTATTTCCAATATCGGTCTTTTCTGCTTCAGTGTAAATAGTTAATGTTGTTGTATTTTCTTAATGTTAAATGCTGTATTCTTCTATGGTGAATATTTTTTTTGGAAACTTATCATTTGGGTTGCAGGGACACAAAAAAGCACTTTCTTTTTCTGTAAGACATTAGTGAAATAAGTTCAATAAAAATGTATGAAAAATCAGATTTTTTACTGTGTGTGTTTTCATTGTAAATCCACTAGATGGAGACACAAAACAGATCTCAGAGCAGAGCAAGACAAAGATAAATCTGAGAGGTCAGAAGTTCATTCAGGGAATCAGATTATACGATTATTTTGGCCTTGAGAAAAAATTGTTTCCCTCTTCAATCCTCAAACTGCTCAAAACTCCTGACCACACTAAGACCACTTATAATCTGCAAAGAGGTTTATAATCTTAGTCAGCATCCTGGTTTGTTGGCTGGGAAAGACAAAATTCATTAGACAGTGTTAATCCATCCACTCGAGATATTTCAGTGACACCGGCATGGCTAATAATTTCACTGTGGACACGCAAAACCATCAACCTTTCCTGAAATAACAAAAGTATAAAGCTATTTTCTATTTATCTGGCGTTGAAGAGCAAAGTAAGAGTTTCATTGCACAGTGAAACCTGTTTTTATCTGTGCAAGTGACAATACAACGCTTGAATTGCTAACAAGAACAAAAGCTTTTTAGTTGATGGCTGATGTCTGATAAACCCCAACCTGTGACTCACTTTTACTCAGAGACATCTTGGCAGCCGTTCCAGTTCACACATTCATCACAATAACCATCATTTGCTTTCCCAGTCGGAGAGTTCAGTTTAATCCCCTTCATTTATTCTGCGCTACAGTTTACCGCCACTGGCTCAATGAATTTCCTCTGCTGCCAAAAGGGAACTAGTAGCCATGATCCTGTCTTCCTGAGCATATCCTTCCTCTCACAACAAACGTAAACACAGACAGACTTTCAGGAAAAAATCTTCACGCTGACAGTAACTTACACTTTGCAGACTCATATCCTGACTCTGTGCATCTGCGATTATAGTTCAGAAATAATAAGCTGGAAACACCTCGGCTCAGCACGCTCAGCTTTATTTTCTGGCAGGAGAAGGTCAATGATTTCCCTGAATTGTTCAGGCCTGGTGTGGCTGCTTGTCAAGTTATTCACTCGAGAGCCTTTGAAGCGGTGGTTTTAACACTCCCCTGAAAGCGCCCATGCAGAATGAAAGTCATGAAAAGGTCGGACCTCTGACCTCCATCTTCAAAAAGATTCTTTAAAGTGTGAGTGAGATGGAAATATTACCCTGGAAAAAACAGTATTGCTGAGGACAAATGGATCAGCTCTGACTCAGAGGACAACAAGGCGTTTCTTTGCTCATATTTCCAGTCATATGCTGGATCCCTAAATTGTCAAAAACTCCTGATCTAGTTTTACCAGGTCAAAATGTTTCCCACATCTTTTTGTCTGTGACAAAAATACATGCAAACCTGAAGGCGCCCATCATGTTTCTCTTCTGCATCTTATATGATAAATACAGCAAACTACTTTCACAAAATCACTGTGAAATCACACAGAGGTTTCACCAAATTTATTTAGAAACTTAAATTACATTCATCAATACATGAAACACGAAACAAAGCGTAAAAAAATGTTTTAAATTACAGCTTGACATCTCTTTTATTGCACTTGTAAGTATGAAAATAACAATCTACAACACTGACTGGATATTAAAACAACATATATACACTTTCAGAGAAACACACACACTGACCTGGTCCATATTAATCTATAAAACACACAAAAACACACACTCACACTCCTTTTTTTTTGCAGTGAAAAGCACCATATTTACCAGCAATGATGTGAACTGCAGCTTATACATTCATACAGTGACTACGACACTCGCTTCATCATTTCACAGTCGGGCTGAAGAGTTTTTTCCACATTTGATTCACTTTTTCTTTCTCTCCATCATCAGTGTCCACAGTGAAGTTCATGTTGTACCTCTTCACACACTGAGAAGGATTAAAAACAGCAGTGTCCGACTGATCATACTGACTCTTAATCTCACACACTAACAGTATAATACATTTTTCAGCCAACTTTAACGTGACTGACATGAAGAGAAGTCTGCAGCATTTGGATCATTTGACCTGAACTGCAGAGAAAAACGGACGGCCGATGTTTGAGCTTCCCATCTCCCTCAAAGTGTCCGACAGAGTGTCTTTGACGGTTCTCCTGTCGGCTTTGGAGAGGTTGGTCTTCAGCTTGAGGAGGGCCGAAACATGTTTCTCACTGCGGGTGAAAGAAGGGAGGGAAAGTTTAAAAATCAGCATTACGTTAAGTTTAAATTAATGATAACAAGAGACATGATGAATTTTACTCAGCTGAAGTGAGCGTGGTGGACTGGATTTAAGTTTAACTCTGAGCCATTAGTACTTTATTTGAGCATTTTGTTTTTGTGCTGCACACAGAGACAAATATTGCTCCTTTTAGTTCATTACATCGATGCAAAAAATTAAGATTTCTGCATGAAAACATGTAAAAAGTTTAGAAAAATGATATCTTGTGATAATTGAAATGATCTAGAAGTTTATGTGTAAAACTGAAATATATCTATACAACAATTTTAAGTATTATTTTCACTCAAGTAGCAACCTTTCATATACACACACTACCTCTTTTTTTATATCACACTTCACTACAACTGACTTCAGCACTTTGAGC
>JBAJHX010000115.1:2363917-2377279 GCA_037176925.1 Amniataba percoides
CCTGAAAGTAAAGTCTTGGTTTGTTCTGGATGTTTCTCACAGTCTTCAGTCTGCAGACGAGCACTTTTACTGATGGTGAGCTGCTGAGCTTCACAGAGTCTCCTCCTCCTGACGGTGAACGACCTGCTGCAGTCTGATTGTTGTGACACTTTGACTTATTAAAGTCAAATAAAGAGGACAAATGTTTCCTAAAATATCACACCTGTGCTGTGATAATCAGTCTAAATGATCTTCAGTCATCGTTTGGGCAGAATTTGGGAGGTTTCAGTTGCAGACACGAAATTCATGCTTTTATTTTTGTAGTAACAGGAAATACATTTCACACTGACAAACATCAGAAATGTTCTGACGAGACAAACCATCAGTAAAAGTGCTCGTCTGCAGACTGAAGACTGTGAGAAACATCCAGAACAAACCAAGACTTTACTTTCAGGGATCGTTTCTTTAGTCTCTGACTTGAGAAATGTGTTTCTAAAGAGTTTGGTCTCGCTGCCCACGATGAAGAGTCGAGATGTTTCCTTCAGAGCAGGAAAGTGGTGGGAAGACTTTGTTTCTTCTCCACTGATGAAGATTGTTCAGAGTTTGTGAAGCAGACTCTGATGGAGGAAACATGATCTGAGTGGAGCTTTTTATCTTGTTTAAAGAGAAAGAGTTTGTTTTTAAATATTCTAGAAAGTGTTTAAATGGTTAACAGACTTGACAGGTTTCTGTAAAATGAATGTATCAGTCTGTTGATGATCTGATCAGGAGTCTTCTTCTGCAATCAGAAATTTACGAGCGACAGATTCACTCCAAAATTTTTAGAGCTCCAGTTTAGGATTAAAATCAGTTCATGTTAAAAGTCATTGCTGTATTTGCTTTTGTGAAGGTGACACAAATTTGCGCAGGACTTCTTTAGTTTAGAGTCCAACGTCAGTTCACAGACAGAAAACTTTCTTAGTTCCTGATTGATGGGAGGAAGTGATGCTTCTTCTTTTCTGTCAATCATCAAACTTTGTGACATTTTCTGGATGAACCTGAACCTCACGGCAGCAAAGGTGTCCAGTTAGAAAATAATGAATGTCATGTAGTGCAACATGAGAAGAAGGAAATAACATCACAGAAAAATGCAGTTTTAAGTGCACGAGAAGATTTTCAAACAGCTCCATTAAACTTGTTCAGGCCACCAAATGATTTAAGTTTACTGCATCAAAACAGCTCATATAAAGTGAAATAAATGATAATTTTTCCCATTTTTTCCCGTTAACTTGCACACAGAGTCGGTTGTGTTGATGTTGAAGGAGAAGTATAGATTTTATTACCATGTCTTCAAACAGATCTCCGATCCTGCCCCACTGCTCGCGGATTTTTTCAGCCGCCGTCTCGTGTTTCCGGTTCTTGCACGTGTAGTTATTCTTCATCAGCTGGCCGACGTATTCCTTCGCCACGTGGTAGTGCAGGCGGCTCGCAAACTCCTGTTGCCGGGAAACAAACACACAAACACACACAGAGTGGGCGATGCTGCAGAACAACAGGGGGTTAAAAAAAAGGGAAATAAAAAATGTCTTCATTTGTTGCATGAGCAGCAGCCACGAGATCATCAGGCCTGACACCTTCGTTTCCACCTATTCATTTTCCACCGCCAGAGCTTCAGCGCTTTCTGAAATCGCAGCATCCGGCTCAAAACAATGGAGCCGAACTGATTTACTGGAACGTCCAAGAGGCCAGGTGACTGAGTAAACAAGGATTTCCTCTGCAGACGCCGAGACTCAAAAGAACAATTAAAACAGCTAATAATTTGCACCTTTCACGCTCATTAAAGCAGATTGGACACAATAACACACTGCCAAACTTTGCTCTTCAAGGTCATTTGTTGAAGCTCTCCAATAAATCTGTTGTGTCTGCTGGATTTCTCATCAGGATGGGACAAACGTCAGGAAAACTTAGTAACTTGGAACTCATATCTGACACTTTGGCAGGCCCCAGTCCATTCATCATTCAGGGATGGGGAGTCTTTTCTGGAAATGATTCAGCTGGTAAAACCGAGCGGTTGGAAAGAGATGGACTTTCCCGGCACGGCCTCGTCTTCCTCACCTCGGCGTGCGGAGGCCTCATCAGCGCGCAGTGCTGACACAGCAACTTCGTCCGATTGCACAGCTGCTTAAAGTCGGTGTTGTCGGTGATCCATTTCCTCGTCATCATCCTCCTCAGATACGGCTGGAATAAGAGCACAGAGAGAGATTTCCTTTAACACACATATTAAAAGGTGCTTTTAAAGTTTTATTCTCTGCATGTTTGAGGGAGGTCGTCGACGCTCGCTGCTTCATCGTCACAAAAAAGTGACTCACATGTGCAGCGATGATGAGATGATAAAATATGTTGTTTGTGACTGAAGGCTGAGATAATTGTTCTTCTAAAACTTTAATTAATTGGTCAACACAGTGTCTGAAAATAGTGAACATCAAACGTGAAGCTGTTTTGATAATCGTATCGTTGTTGCAGGTATTCATCAAGCAAAAGTGACCAAATTTACCTTTGTCTTTGAATGTCTTTGTGTTTTGGCTGTTTTGTCCGGACAAAACAAACTATTTGAAGATCAAACCATTAATCAAATAATGGAGGAAATAAATGTCTCCTTAATTAATAAATAAAGAATAGTTGTTTGCGGCAGGCGGCGGGTCAAACTGGGCCACTTGAGTTTGTTTGTCGGCCATTTCTGTCTTTTGTTCGACCACTTAAAATAACTCACGGTGTGTTTATGTTTTCTTTGCTCATTTGTCTGAATGATGTTGCTGCTCAGAGTGGTGAATGTAACAAAAAACAATGCGAGTGTTTGTGTCCAGCTTCCTGTAAACACTCACTGTTGGCTTTATTTAACCTCAGGCAGGTAGTTTTGGGGTCTAAACGCGACCAAACCTCAACCACAGCGGTGACGGATCAGAAAAAGGTCACAGGTTTGACGGTCACTTCTAACAGTTTGAGTGCCCGCAACAACAAATGAGCCATAAATGACCTTTGTTAACCTTTAAACTGACCAACATGTGGGATCACCAGCCTCAGTCTTACATCCTGTTTGCACCTGATCTTTGGTGATCTTACACCATCAACGACTTGTTTGAAAGCGTCTGCAGCGTTTTCAAACGGACTTTCAGGAACGGAGGATCCCCTTTTTCGATTCCTCCTCCGGGAAACCACAGACAAACGGCTGCTGCGACTCCACTTTTCAGTCTCGTACCTTCACATCCTCTTTGAACTGGTCCTCCAGCTCCTGCATGAGCCTGACGATCAGCCACTTCACCTCTTTTTTGAAGGCCTCCACCCCGTCCGGGCAGGCGTTGCTGTACCCCTCCATGTGCTTCCTGTGGGAGGAAAGAGGGAAGGAAACGTTAAAGTACCTCTGACTGAGGTTTTAAGGTGACATGTGACTTTTGTGGTGCTTTTCAGTAAGAATAAAAACGGCTGTGGAGACTCTTGTGAAATACATCTGACTTATGTTAGTTCATTTCAACTTTGAGCAATTTAGCAATGATGAATATTTACACCTCTGCTTCATTACATTTGTGATAGTTAATCTAGCTACTAGTGACTTTCACATTAAGTCTTTACATATAAAATATTAGCTAAATACTGCACTGTAATAAGTATAATATTAGACCATTAGCTTATAATATTTGTGGTGTCTGGTTGTTTGGCGAGCGATTACAAAGATCTCATTAAAATTCTTGGATGGTTTCACTGAACTTTGAGGGTCAAAGAGGTAAAATTATGAACTTTGTTGCCAAAAATGAAGTTTTTTTTCTTCTTCTCCTCCCATTTATCATCTCATGACCGCTCAGATTCATGTGGTGACCCCTTAAAAGGGCCCGAACCCTGGGTTGGGAACCACTGGACTAAACTAAAGTGGCTCCACCTGATGCATCTTTATTATCAATCACAGAGTTTTGTTTTGTTTTTTTTACTAATGGAGTAAATTTATATTGTTGTACGTTTAATTAAAGGCCGTCTGCTGTTCACACGTCTGATGCATGTTGATAAATTTGTTTTCGTCCCTGAAACTTCCTGCTCTCAGCCCAAAACAATGGAAGGGTACGTTTTTGCTGGATTTCATTTGTAAATGTGCTGGTGTGATGGAGCGAGGCCGAGGTTGGTTTAAGTGCATTTTCAGATGGGGGGGGGTCGGTGTTTGTAACTAAACTCAACCACAGACCACACGTACGGGTGTCCTCGAACGCCCCGCATCTGTTTCTGCTTGAGACAGACTGAAGCAGCTGGGAGGAGTTTTGGGGGTTTGAGCTCAGTGTTTTCTGCCCCCCCACCCCCTCTTTATAACACAGAAGCGTTTCTTACTTGCAGCCTCGTTTCTGCTAAATCACGTGGGGCAGCTCCCCGTCCCAGACTGGTATTTTCTCCCTTACAGCTGCATGACCTTGTTTTACATTTGCATGGGGGCGTAATCAATATCCGTGGTGCAAATAAAAGAGAAACGTCTCCGAACATGTGGGAGAATGTAGCTCGGTCACATTGACAATGACTTGAATGCGCTTGAATGTAAGAAGAAGTGTGTTGGCACGCATGTTGGAAAATGTCCCTGCACGGTTTAAAATAGCTCAACTATGAATCATCCAAACAAA
Organism: Amniataba percoides; assembly: GCA_037176925.1. Taxonomy (NCBI): domain Eukaryota; kingdom Metazoa; phylum Chordata; class Actinopteri; order Centrarchiformes; family Terapontidae; genus Amniataba; species Amniataba percoides. The sequence goes on from JBAJHX010000115.1 coordinate 2,368,528, forward strand.
ACCTCTGCAGGACTTTCTAACTCTCCCATGCTGCTGCTCAGTCTCTTTTCATTTTAACTGGTTGTTTTCTGCACTAGATTTAGCAAGGATAAGGATAAATCACTGATTTAAAGACATAAAATCAAAATGTTTCTGTACTATTCTCTGTGCTGCCCAGATAACTGTAACTTTCAAAATAAAAGCACAGAGTCATTACATGCAGATCATTCATTCTTGTTGTTTGACCATAAAAAAACTTAAATCAAAGTCCACTTAGTAGCTTTTAACCACATCTCACCATCCTGTTGGAGTTGTCACGTGCAAACATGGCACTAATATGTAGTTTAAACCTTCACCAAAAGTGAGAAAGTGGAGATAAGATTTGATTTGTCAGATGTTACAGATGTCAGATGTTGTTAATGATGTAATGTAATTATGGTGATTAATGTGCATGTACCTGACTTTTCTATTCATGATTTATATTGACACATTTTTATTCACATTATCATCATCTTGCTCTGCAGTATCTTATTTGTTTTTCTTGTTCTTTCAGTTGCATGTTTTGGTGAGCTAATTTAAATTTACGCACTCAGATCTGCTGACTGGGTCTTGTGACTTTTGTGGGGGTTTTTTTCAGGATGCAGGCGCCCTGTTTGTGGTTTTGGTCGGGCAGGTTAGTTCAGAGTTGTGAGACTTACTGTAAAGCTGCAAAGCTGTTGATGTAGGTGATCTGATACTCAGTCCAAAGCGACTGCGGCCTCAAGACGCTGCACTGACGCCTGAACTCCGCCTCAAACCTGCAGAGAAGAAGAGGAGATGGATTTAACTTGTGAGGAGACCAAAAGGGCCACAAACTCCCACATTGTTATACTTCCTGTTTAAATGACATTTACCCCCAAAGTTCACAAACATGTGGCACGCACCAACATTTTCAACAAAATTTGAACAACCTATCACATATTTTTTTATTCTGAACTGGAGCATTAACAATGTTGAGGGATGAAAAGAAGAAGCTGATGAATAAGGAAGCAAAATAATAAATCACAAGACACAGAAGCACGAGTCAGAAACGCAACAGAGGGCTTTTATTAGGGGGCAAGGTTTTTAATTTCACTTGTTTTAATGAAGCGAGGAATATTTCCTGCCTTTGTACTTGTTTTATGTCAGTTTTTGTGGAAACTATGGCACTGAATTTTGTAGATGGAGAGAAAAACGATGAAATATATCCCATAAACTCCAAACTGAATATTATTCAGTTCAAATATTCTAAATATCAAATCATAAAATAACCTTTTGTGTTTGTTTTATTATATATAATATTTTTATGTTTCATCATTTTGCAGTCTCTGTTGTTTTATTGCTATTTTTCATATTTCAGAAGTATCCTTATGTCATTTTTTTCCCCTGCTAGTTTAAAGTATAAAATGTCTCCAAGGAAAACAAAGGTTATGAAATATTTCTGTGTCGAGTCACATGAGGCGTTCCCGGGAGATGAACTGTTTCACGGTGGAGTTTTGTTATTCAGTTAAAAACAGTGTTTGTCATAAACCAAGAAAAAAAATATTCTGACATTTCTCAACAGGAGAGCCGCACAGCCGATGTTTCCTACAGAAGGCGGGTCCTGTTCTCAGCTTGTTTTTGGTTTGTTTCTCTGTAGGCGGGTTCCCAATCACGCCTCCATCTTCCTTTTTTAGTTTTTTAATTAAAAACTTTACTCAGCTGACCAAGTCCCGCCGTTTGACCTTTGACCTCTGCGCTGTCAGAAGATAAATCATCACTCTCAGCTACTTTTCTTATGTTAAAATAACTAATAATGAAAGAGTTAATGAGCAAACGGGCCTCTAAAGTTTTGTTGTGGGAAACTTTGGTGTTTATGTCGGATGGTGACGGCGCCGTAAAACAAAAACAAAAATCTAAAAGAGGCTAAAAGTCTAAAAAGTACAGCTGTGCGTTAAACATTGTGTCCCTACACTGAAACAAGAATGAAAAGTCAAACAAATGCTGTCATAAGAATCTAATATTTGTTCAGACAATTCACTCAAAACCACAAATTTCAACCTCTAGAGGAGACGTTTCTGTGTTTGTGGCACTTCGTAAGGCTGCTTCTAAAGACATTTTCTATTTTCTTAGAGGGGAAATAAGCTGATTATTATATATTTTACTCCGAGTTTCATCTTGAGACCTGGAGGAGAAGCTTAAAATGTGGTTTTTTTTTGTTTAAAAAGAAGAAGAAGAAGGAAAAACAGGCATGCATATCCTCTGTCCATCGTGGTTTAGATATTAGAAACTGGTCATTGTGATCATTGTGAACATCCTGAACAAATGAAACAAAATCAGAAAAAAAGTGTCTGCAGATTCAGATCATGAGCCTTTAGTGGGTCATAAGTGATGATAAAGAGGGAATATTTCTGTTTGAGCCCGCACAGTTTCCCTCTTTCACACCTTTAAGTGTGTGCGAGTGTTTCAGTGTGTGTCTGTGCTGACGAACCTTTTGGGAAACTGTTTCAGCTCTTGGAGGCAGGAAGAGATCACTTTCTTTCCCAGCTGAGCATCGATGCTGTCAGAATTCTTAGCATATGCCTTCACCATCTGTGGAGAAAGAGACAACAACAAAAACACACTTCAGCACATCAATGAGACCATGTGAAGCTCTATGCTGCCCCCACGTGGTCAAACCGCAGCACTGCACCTGATTTAAAAGACAAACTGTCTCAATCTGCCTCGTCTGTGTTCAGTTTCTTCCCCTGCTGCCTGATCATCGTGTAAAAATCAACATACCGTCCAGACGTCCATGTGAATCTGAGAGTCGAGGAACTCCTCATCTTTTTCTGGAGACTTGCTTTCCTTCCACATGTCTTCACTTTCATGATGAATGATTTTGTCCAGTGAAGATCTCATTTCCTCCTGCAGCAGAAAAACACAAAGAGAAGACTGTAAAAACTGAGAAATACACTTATTTTAGCTCATCAAAACAAAAAAGCCATTAGTCAACTGATTTTTATTGTTGTTTCATGAATAAGTTAAAAAAGGAGCCTAAAGATCATAGGTCAACATAAAACAATAAATAAATGTCCAAAAACAGAGAAATAATGATGAAAAACTATAATAACAATCAATAAGCATCAAAGATAAATAATTACATCTTTAAATAGTTATTTTAGTTACTTATAGACATTATATTAGTTAGTTACTTATAGTAGTTATTAGTTTATTATAACTGGTTATTATAGTTTGTGTAAAATCTTGAGATCTTGTGTTTGTACTGTGTTTTGGTGCATATTTGGATTTTATCTTTGTTTTTATTGACTGCAGTTCTTTTTTACTGATGATGAAAATGGTGACAACTTAAAAAATCCTGATCTTCATCAGTTAAAATGAATTAAAATCAACTTCACCAGATGAAGGTTGAGGAGCAAAACTTTGCAAACTGAGTATCCTGAGAGTTTGTCTGGTTTATTGAAATCTGTAAAGTTTCTGCTAAATGTCTCTGGGAGCTCCTCACCTCCACCTTGCTGCAGTACTTCCCCTTCAGCCGCTGCAGGAAGTCGTCCTCCAGCTGCAGGTCGGCGCTCTCGTCGTTCATGTCGGGCTGCAGAGAGAGACTCCCCATGATCTTCTCGCTGTCGACATGAAACGAGACACTTTAAAAACATTTCACGGTGATGAAATCTGCCGGCACAGAGGAATGTTAAAGACGTGTCGCTTCACGTCCGAGAAAAAGAAGAAATCAGTTTGAAAGCTTCACCATCTTCATCTTTAGATATAAAAACTAGTTCAAATTTGTTATGAAACTCCAATATTTCAGTATTTTATTCTCAGTAATGCATCATTCTCATATGTTTAATAAAGATTTCACACTTATCGACAACATGTGTGATAATCTTTTTCAGGTTGCATCTTTACAGAAATGTGGAAGCGACCTGATTTACATTTTTCCATTTTGGCCTCCAGAGAGTGTCGTTAGATCAGCTGTTTATTTTTGGTCTCCCAAATGTTGTTTGGAGCTCAGTTTTTTCCTTTTGGTGTGGCCTGATTCAACAAATAATGTCAGTGGGTTTTTTTTTTAACTGCTTCCTCGTGCTTGTGTTGAGTATCTGTGAACACATCTCTTCGTGGTCCAGATTTTGCTTTTAGACGTGATTTTCCTGCAAGGCTGAGTCTAAAAATGTGTCACGAGAGAGGCTGAGGACTTTTATTACATGTCATCCCCTTTCTTCTTTCTTTTCTAATGACTTTCATGTCATTTTCTAATAATGTAATTGAGATAATAATCCAGTAATCCAGTGTTGTGTCTGCTGTAAGTGCTACAGTTTGATTGAATAAGCCTTCATCACCGTGTTGTTTACTGCCTGTTTGATGTTTTTTTTTTGTCCTATTCAGCTGATCCCAGTGATGTTTCTATGATTTTTAACCATTTTTAAGCAGGCAACTCTTCACCAGGTTTACTCGATGCCAAATGGTTATTAGTTATTTGATTAATTGCATATTTCTTTGAGATTTTCCAAATATAATAATGGCTTTGCCCCATCAGGATAATGTTATTTTCAGCTCAAACTGAATCTTTAAATCTTTAAAATCAGGTTACAAATTTTTTAAAGAGGCTCAGTAATTCTCTCGAATAGCTGCTCACTTTAGTTTTTACTAAATGTTACTCAAACACGAGGATGCAGAGCACTTGTTGTGGACTATTTTCAGCGGCGGATGAATCCACGTTTGGTGCTGTAGTGAAAATTTGTGGCAGCAGGACGTCGTGTTTGTGATTGAGTCAGATAAATATTTCATTCACAGTTTTCTCCGACCTCTTGTAGCGGTTGATGATCCAGTCCAGCAGAGAATAAAGGTCCTTCAGCTCCGTCGCCTGCTGCTCCAGCTTCTTCAGGTGCTGCCCGACGACTCGGTGGTAGCTGCTCACGTAGGTGCTGAAGACTTTGAAGCTGGGAGGGTACGACGACCGCAGCTCCTTCTTCACGCTCTCCAGGTCCAACACGATGGCTTTCCCCAGCAGACCCAGGTGGACGGCCAGCCAGGAGGGGTTCTCCTCCTGCGGCTGCAGGTTAACGCCGTCCACCTTCACCTGCACGCCCCTGCACACCGCCTCCCTCCAGGCCTCCATCCAGCTGTCAGGGAGCCCTCCAGGCTCCTCGGCCCTCTTCTCCTCCTCCTGGATGATGCGCGCCACGTGCACCAGCAGCCCCTTGTTTCTGGAGGGAAAGGAGTTGGAGTCGCGCACGATGGCGTCGATCTTGTTCCTCAGGTCTCCGTAGAGGAGGTTGAGGTCTTTCTCCTTCTTGGACAGATCCATGGTGGCGTCGTCGCCGCACTTTTCCTGCTCCTGCCTGAACTCCTGCCTCATGGCGAGCAGGTTGAGATGAGCCTCCTCCAGCACCTCCATCTCGATCAGCTTATTGATCTGCATCACTGCGGGAGAAAAAGCACGATTATCAAAGTGAAGAGGACACACATGATTAGTCTTCCTCAGTTCATTTCTCCTGTAAAACACTGTAAGATCACTCTCCAACAAACAAGCAAAGTTAGACTCAGGTAGGATACTAAAGTCTGAAGATCAGATAAAATAATTTGTGACTTTAAAGTTGAAGTTGAAGCAGCGACTCAGACAGGCTGAACCTCTGTGTATTTACACCAGGAAAGAGATCCCACCTTTGGCCGCTTGTGTTGCCAAAACAGAGAAAAGATAAAGAAGGAAGTTGAAAGTACAGACAGACGAAGAGACGGGGGCGGCTACGAATGTCTTTAAACAAGACACACATCAACCTTTTAACACATTTTGACATTAATTTAAGGACTTTAAAATGTTCATTACAGTGAAACCATGAAAGAAAAATACCTTTCAAACTTCAGTGAGGACAGATATGCAAAAAAAAGTGCTTATTTTATCTTTCAAAATTAGAGACTTTAAAATTAAAGCAGCTATTATCCACATTTTTACAATCACAATGCATTAAATGACAAAGTGAAAACAAAGTGATGAAGCTCCAGTCTGCAGCTGTTCGCAGCTTTATGGAGCTTCAAGGTGAGTTTTATTGTTTTTCTGTCAAACGTCGCTGTTCTGCTTCACTCTCAAGTCCCTCATGGTGTCATTTTTTTAAAAAAGAAAAAGCTCTAAAAAGCCTTTACACACAATCTTCTCACTACCAAAGATAAAGAAGCATTTAGCAGCTGAAGAGACACAGGAGTTGGTGGAGACGTTTACACTTTCACTCATCAGGTGGTCTGAAAAATGATTTACTAACGAGACGCGATGAAGAGGAGCTGTGTTAAAAATGATCTCTGTTAAAGGGAAGCTGATCTGCGTCTTCTCAGTGATCTTTCCTAAAGGACACACCTACCTGACAGCGGTGTGTGTGGCAGCTCTGGCAGTGTGTACGCCTCCTCCATCTCCTCACACACCTCCTCCTCCACCTGCTCCTCCTCTTTCTCCTCCATCTTCTCCTCCGCTGGGCCTTCAGAGACGGCGTCGAGCGGCTCCTTGTTGCCGGTTTTATCTTTGTTCTTCTTGTTGAAATTCAGACTTCGACGAATGGACGCTCCTCTTTTGATGAGACCACCAATGGCAGGATCTGAAGACGTAAACACAGTTTAATGTTGAAATAAATAACATGACCAGCAACGATCCACTGTGGAGTTTGATAAAAATAATAATCTGAAAACATATTTTTATCTGATCACCTTTAGGCTTGTGTGACTCTCTACATCAGGCTGAGCATCCACAGGTGAACGACACCATATAATCTATAAAAAGCCTTTTTACAGCAGCATGGTAAACACAGATCAATCAACAGCTAATTAGCCAGCAGGCACAACATCAGGTTTATTCAACTATTAAAGTGGTGAAAAAGCTGCATTATGTACCTTTAAACACAATATAAAGGCAAAAGCATGTGGACGGCACACGTCATGTTGTTTTTTTTTATTATGAGAAAAGTAGTATGGTCAGGTCTCACTGATCTCTAGTTAAGATTAAGTTAAGCTCTCTTGATCACAGCAGCAAAATATTAAAATGAGTGTGGACATCTTATTTTATTTATATATGAGTTTAACTTTTAATGCATGAAGGGACTGATGAGATAAAATCAGTAGAACAGATGAAGGTGTAATATGATCAAAAGCTAAAAGACTATTTAAACAACACAACAGTTTTTTTAAACCTTTTGTCAACACTCAGTTTTTGCTTCAACGACACAAAGCAGCCACATAAAGAAATGTTTTTTTGTCCTCTTTGTTGTGGAAGGACCTGACCGGCCTGCACAGTCATGAGACGGTGAACAGATCTGATCTGATTATCAGATCAACAATCACATTCAGCAACCGCTGGCGATGAAACTTCCTAAAAAACAACACTAAAATATTCAGATAAAAATCCACACAGGCAAAAAAATAAATATAAAACTAAAAATCTATAATCTTCATCAGAGCTGGACTTCACTCACTGTTTTTGCACATTAATGCAAACAGCATGTTCAGTAATCAAATATGTGTTTAATGTTCAAGTGTCCACATACTTTATTTCAGTATCTGCACTCTTTTGGTCTTGTGGTGTGAATAATGATGATAAAAACTCTTTTTTGATGAGGAAAAAACACAGAAAACTGTCGACCTCTACATGAGCAGAGTTGTTGTACCTGTCTTTGAGCGGGTCAGACCTTTGCTTTTCTGTTGAGCTTCGTCAGTTTCGTTGTCTTCCTCTTTTTTCTGGAAGAAGCCTCCGAGGTTCCTCAGAGGGGAGGTCACAGGAGAGCCGGCGCTCAGACCTGTCGGGGAGGCAGAGAGAAAGAAAAGGTTTCTCAATAAGTTTCACAACTGCTCTGTGAGAGCCTGACATCGACACGGTTTCAGTTTCTCAAGCTTCGTGCATTCATGTGAGCATGACCGGCCTTGTTCTGTCCCCATGGTGACCTGCAGCCAAATCAAACTGTGGAATGAAAGATTAAGTCACAGTGCAAACAGCTCTGCGGTATAAAAGTGAAAGTCCTCGCTCTCATTTCTGCTGACACACATAATGATTTAAAAGGATCCGCGAGACCGACTCGGCACGAAATGGAAGAATGTGACTCGCTCTGAGCCGGGGAAGTTTGTAAAATGTGCAGTGTTTTCCAGAGATGCTGCTGTCTGACGAAGCCTTGAAGGGAAAAAAACCCCTGAAACTCTGAGACACGACTTTAAAAATGTCATACATACTGAGCCTAAAACTGAAGACTAAAAATGATCCAACTACCAATACTGACTGAGATAAGATCTGATGTTCTGTAAGAAATATCATAAATGAGTCTTCATCTTAATCTGCATTGTTGATTTATGTTAATATCTACAGAAAACAAATAAAAGGTGTTGGATTCAGAGAGCCAGAGGTGAGACACCTGCTGCGTTTACAGGAAAAGGCTGGTTAACGTTTAAATGAAGTTCTCGGGGAATCCCAGGACCTGCACGCCGCTGTCAAACCTGACGAGGCGGTTTTACAAGATGTGAAAAAAAATCACATTATAAATAACCTGTGGCTGCAAATACTCATTATTTCCTCCATTAATTATTCAGTCTTTATATTCTGTGATAAATCACCTAAAACTAAACTTCTGTCTTCAAATCAACATCATGAACATTATTTTTCACAAAAGTTTTCACAACCGAGAATCTTTTTGCTTATTTGGTGTTTTTTCCTGTCGACTGATTCAGCGTAAACGTGTTTTTAACAACAACAACGGGACAAAAGCTTCGAATCTTCCACACACAGTCTGATTTTATCTCCCCTGTTTCCACC
>JBAJHX010000115.1:2377379-2390632 GCA_037176925.1 Amniataba percoides
TGTTTTTAACAACAACAACGGGACAAAAGCTTCGAATCTTCCACACACAGTCTGATTTTATCTCCCCTGTTTCCACCAGCTGAAGCACGTCGCCTTCACGTATCTGAGTTTCTATCGCAGGCTGGAGAAGAATCAAACATAATTTCTGACCCAACAAATCAAACGTGTTGTAAAACTGAACAGAAACAAACTGCAGAGTTTCGTTTCTCGTTTGATGTTTAAGTTTAATTTTCCCAACCAGAAAAACCTGCTCCTCTTCCTGCTTAAATTCCCACACTGTTGTTCTTCCTACACACACCTGCATGCATGAGTTCACACACACACACACACACACTGGCAGGTGTTAAAGGGCAACATGGAAAATGTTTAAGGAAAATCACAGGAGGCAGGTTGAAGGTTCAATAAAAAATCTGATTTGACCGATGTGCTGAAATATTTCTCCGTTCTTCTCACTTTTTTTCTCTACTAATAAAATGTGATTTTTCGGCCTCCTCTCGTCCTCTGACCTTGAGGGGTCATTTATTCACATCTCGCAGCAGATTTGGTGACGTCTCTGATGATACTCACTGGGTGACGGAGGCGGTCGTGACCCCGAATCATTGCCGTTCGCGTCTGCTTTCGCCGTGACCTTTGACCCCTTCCCACCGGGGGACAGCGGGGTCTTCTCTGCAACTCGCCGGATGCTGCGTCTGAACGTCTGAAGCATGCCCAGCGTCTCATTCCCGCCATCCGTTGGCGACTTCCCGTTGCTTTTGAGGGAGACTCTGTCCTCTTCGGTGATTTCAGTAGATTTTTCCATCATTTGTGACATCTCATCCCGTTAAACAGCTGCGAGAAAACAAAAAAAAAGAGTTAAAACCGACAGAAGAAACGTCTGTCTGCACTCTGCTCCACTCAGGAGTGTGTGCGTGAGTGAAACAGCTGATAAGTTTGTTTTCGGTTCTTGTTGCGGCTGGGTCAGGTGGAGACGAAGTGTTTACTGACAACATCCCAGCATGCAGTTCATGCCAACACAACGAGCTTAAATATGTCGGGACGTGTTGTGACAGCGAGCTCACAGTCAGATATTGTCCTCTGTGCGTGAGCGTCTCCTTCACGTCTCAGTTTGTACTTTGATTCTTTATAGATTTTGGTTCAGGTTCAGGTTTCTAACTGTGCATGTTTGTTGAGAGTTGAGAAAATAAATCAAAGTTCAATGATTTTCAGCCTGATTCAGCCCTGAGCTTCCACACACAGCAGATTTCAGATCACATAGTTCACTGCTCACCTGAAGATTAAAATGAACATTTTAGGCTGTGAATCATCAGACTCCTGCTGAAATCTAAAATCCCCGTGAGCCGGATCGACGTCCTCCTTCAGGGCCCCGCTAAAGCTTTTAAATCTGGACTTTGGACCCCTCAGCTGTGGAAGTCAATACTGTTCAAACCTTTTCTTACAGCTCATTTTATCTCATAATGCCTCCTTATCAGATATTTGTTGTAATTATTCACATTATTTGATTTTGTTTTATATCTTGCGTTCTGTTTTTACAGAAAAGAGCTGTGTGATGCAAATAAAGTTGTTATCATTGTTCTTATTGAGTCTCTTCTTCCTGCTTCAGGTTGTTTTTAGGCCTGAGAGGCGGCAGATACAAACTCTGAGCTCAAATCTTCTCTGTGATAGTTTGGGTAAAAAACAATGATGTTAGATTATATTTACAGTTGAATTTCTCACAAAGAAAAGTGAGAATTAAACATCAATCAAAGCAAAAAAGCACAGAGCTTTGATACGAGCACAACATCTTTATTCTCTCTGTCTTTGTTTTGCTTTTTATATTAACATTTCATATGTTTCAGCTCTTATATTTATGTTTCCATTTTATGCAGGTTCATTTTGGCTTATTTCAACTAATTGCACATTCAGTGTTGTTTTTTTGTAATTTCTCTGAATTAAAGTGATTAAGAGTTTTCCTGTAATCGACCCATCAGCCATTTCAGTGCTGTAATCCCTTTAATTTATGCTAATAATATGTTTAATTTATTTGAAAGACAAGGTTTTATTATTATTAACCTAATAACATCCAGGTTCACACTTTTGTCCACTTGAATGTGTAACTAACTTCTGTGTTCGCTCCACCTTGTGTTCATATATCTGTGTAAATATTGCACCAAATAAAAGCTAAAATAAAGAGTCATTTCAGTTGGCTCCCATTTTATCTTATCATTCACATACTTTCAGCTTTTTTCTATCAGCAGCTGTGTTTTCTTCACTGTGTGTTGTCGATAAGTTCAGTGAAAGCAAACACCTTTCCTCAAGTGTTTTTTTACTTTCATTATGCTTCACCTCAGGGGCTGGCAGAGAAATCGCTGTTCACCTGGTGACATTAATTTGGCCCTTTAAGTTAAAACACATTTTACTGAGGATTTAAGATAAAAATTAAATGAATACATATTTAAAGTAAAGTGAAAGTATGTCTCTTTATTTGAGATAAATCATTTTAAGACATAAATTTATAAAAGCCCACATTTTCATACAAGATTATTGTATTTCTAGATGATATCATGACAATAACTGTACATTTCTATCCTGTCTGTAGTAAAATCTGTGTAAATCTCTTCAGGGTTTAATAAATAGTATTATGCTACTATAATAAAAGCACAGTGTCACTTTGAACCGCGGCTCTATTATCTGATATGATAACATATAATGAAATATTATACAGGTCTGTGCAGGTGAACATGTTTTTATAATTAAAGCATTTCAGGATCAAGAGATTAAAACGACGTGCTGTAAACACGCAGATCTCCACTGCCAACGAGAAAATAAAACTTACCACTGACGAGTTTTGATTGTAAAGAACAAAATTTGTGACTGAAGCACACAAACTGTTCGAGGAAAAGTTAAAGAGTTACAGCTTTACGTTGAGACAGAGAGAAACAAAGGTGTCTGCTTACCTGCTCAGCTCAGGTGGAAAATAACTCTGCTTCCTCGTTTTTATTCTCAACCTCACTGCTCCTGCTTTCACTTTCACACTCCCTGCCTCCCTGTGGTTGAACCAGTTTGTAATTAAAAAACAAAAGTTGCTCTCCTGCAGTTTGTGCCAAGTCAGGAGGGTTTGAAAAAAGTTTTGTTGTTTGTTTGTAAGGCAGCTCCTTCAGGCACAAAGATCACCTTCCTGCCTGTGCAGATTAGAGCTGAATCCTGAGGATGAGTTAATGATTAAATAACTGAAGGAGGAGTGTTCAATCTGTTCTTTATATTCAGGATTATTTCTCTTTATAGAAAACATGCACCTCCTTTGAGTTTTTTCTTTCACTGCCCCTCTGAGCAGGTTTCAGGTGAGTGATTTTCTTACCAGGAATGTGGCGTTAAAGTCGTGTTGCGTTGAAGAGCCCCCGTAAAGTCCAGTTTCAAGGTCAGACAGTCATAAATGAATAGCTGGAGTAATGCAGAGGTGTTGAAAGAAGCATTCACACTTTTTAATTAAAGTAACACAAAGACATGTAAAAATACTCCATTACAAATAAAACATCCTTCTGAAAAATGCAAAATACTGTCAGCAATTTAAGTATCAGGTTTTTGAGTTTTTTGAGTAACTTTTCAAGAGAAATATTGCACATGACAGCTGAAGTTACAGATTAAATGAATACATGATAACATATGATAATCGTAAACCTGAAACATGCAATAAAATATGAATAATATAGTAGCATAAATGGAAATACAGACCTATTTCTTACTACCTAATGTCATTAATAGGTCAATTCTGGTAACAAGATTGAAGCAGGTGACGTAACATAAAGAAAATTATTAAAAAACAACAACAGAAATAAATATTAGCGTAAAATGAACAAACACAAGTCATTAAATTTGATAAAATGTTTGTATAAAATGAAGTCTGGATGCCTGTGGTGCATTCATGTGCAGCTAAATGAACCTTGGCACAGAAACAGTTTTCCACTTGTGCTTCTTTTATTTAATCAGATGTCATAAAACACTTTAAGTCGCCGCGACGGCTCTGAACCAAGTCGTCTTGTGACCCTTTAAAAAAAAGTTTATTTGTGACATCTCATGAGTTTTTTTCCCTCTCAGATTTATTTATTTTTTATTAAATATAGAGCTGGACACATAAAATAAAACATGAATGTCTTCCTGCTTTCCAGCTGCACTTTGTCAGGTCAAATTAAAGAGCATCACAGCTGAAATGAAATAAAACAGCAGTTTGTTTTTCAGTTTGCGTCCACTGGAGGGCGATGTTTGACGTGGATGCTTCCAGGTGAGGCTCCAAAAATGACTCTCGAGCAGCAGCTTTCTCACCTTCCTGTTTTTAATTGCAGGAAACAGAAGTTGAATTGAGACTCGAGCAGAGAACAGAAACAGATCAGCTGCCGTTTAAACGGGTCAAACATCTGCTGCTGCGAGAGAGAGGAAGAAGATCATCGTGGAGCATTTGTGGTCCAGATGACCGACATCGTGACCAACTGCTCCATCCTGAGTGTGTGTGTGTGTGTGTGTGTGTGTGTGTGTGCGTGTGTGGCATACAGTGAGGGGATTATAGATAAACGGAAATGAAACTGCTATCTATAGTGTCAGCAGCAGCTTAACGCAGCCCATCACGTCCTGTTTGATCCGTCCATCGAGCCCCCTCTTCTTCTTCTTTCTTCTTCTTTTTTTATTCTTCTTCCTCAGCACACAAACCAACAAAAATTAACACATTTAACATCCTTTTTTTAACACTGGCAAGACTATTTTAGCATGTGAAATGTTGTTTCATTTGTGATATATCGATGTCTCTCAGCACTGAAGCCTGATCAGACTGCAGCTGAAAGAGGCCAAACATGTGACGCGTTTTCATAACAACACAAATACGGTCATACATGATCTTAAAGCAGACACAGGTCAGATTGTTCTGCAGCGTGACGTCGTTAAATCTGTCACAATCCCACCACTCCTCACTGTGTTTTGCATTTTACATCAATCCATCACATAAAGATTTCAGTTACCAGCAAAGCCAACAAGCATCCAGTGTTTGAGTTCATGTCAAATTACAGTTCACACGTGTGATAAACATGTTTAAAGTGTTTCACACATGGCGAAATTATTGCCCTTCCAGTGGAAGAGCAGGAAGTGATTTCTGCACTGATGGACGGGGGGGCGGGGGGGTCGACGAAGCCTGCGTGAAAGCTGAGGCTCCTCTTTCATGCATCATCAGCTTCGATCTAATAATAAACATTTACTTTCACTTTTCCTTCAACCTGAAGTTGCATTTATAATCTGTACTTCTTTATTTATTCACCACCTTAAACAGGATCTGAGGACTTTAAAAAGGCTCTTTTAGTGGAGCTAAAGAGACAGAAATGTCCCTTTTGGAGGTGGTGGAGACCAAAAATGGAGCTAAAAGAGAGAAAATATCTAAATTAGATTCATCAGGTGATAAAAACACAAATCCAAATGAATAAAAAAGTAAAAACAAAACAGTTTGCTCACAAGTTCAACATATAAACTCAAAAGTTGACGATATTTCAGTGATGTGTTCTTCTTTTTGCCTCCTCAAAATAGCAAAAAAAAGTATTGCAGATGTAATAAAACACTTTAAGAATAGTGTTTTAAGTTTTTCTTGTAATTTAATTATTAACGAACACCTCAAAGCTTCAAATTTCTTAAATTGACTAACTAGATTTTCTTATAACCTTCAATTTTGATTCAATCTTTGTGGTTGTTGTCTTATGAGGATCAATCATTTATCATAAATCTGACGTGTTTTTCTGTTTATTGTTCTTAAAGAAGGTGTATCAGCTGGTTTATTCAGTCGTCACGTCTCCTCCCTGAAACTCAACAAAGCAGGGCAGGTTGAGCGAGATCGGCAGGTGGATTTTACCCGCCTGAGCTTTTACCGGAAAAGTAACTCCTGCATTTATCCTTTCGTTTCTTCTGCTAATCTGCATGTTCGGTGTGTTTGCGTAATCGTCGTCTTAACCATCTATTTTCCTCTTTTAGTGGCAGTACAGTGTGACCGGTTTTGCCAAAAAGTCCAGAAACTTCCAACGCTCAGCAGCAGCTCCGCACACAAAGGCTGCCTTCAGATTACTGTTGCATAATGATGAGTGTGTGTGTGTGTGTGTGTGTGTGAGAGCCCAGATGTCCATGAGTTTAGACCACGTTCAATTATGCTGCAGTGCTACAAACCCTCATTGTCCACCAACAGAGGAAATGTGATTGAGATTTGCTGATAATGTCGTGTTGTGAAGCAGATCAGCAGAACGTCATCGCCGACCTGGTTCGGATGTTTACTCTGCTTTTCTTTTCACTCAGGCGGCGTCAGTCTACTCACCGTGTATTCATTCAGTTCGGTTTCATTTGTTGGTAATCACATTTCCATTGTGCATTTTGTTTCCTGGAAACTGCAGGTGGTTGAAGCCAAATATGACACAAGGGTTTAAATGTTTTCACTTTCATTTCAGTGAAAACACATTTTGGAGGTTGTAATAGTTTATCTGCGTTCACTGTTCATTTATCGCTTGGAACATACAACATATACAGCAAAAAATAAAGCATTTTTTTCATTAAAATCCCTCTTTTCTCTTCCTATAAGGAATAGTTTTGCTAACTTGTCTTCTTTGGAATCATTTTCCTAACTTCCTAACTAAAATAAACATGAATTAAGATAAAATAACCACATTTGACTGTTAGCTAGTTTGCAGCGTGCAGAGAAGTGTTGCTCAGAAATAAGAATAAAAAAAACTGAAGCTACAGATGCTAAAGATAAAGACAGTTTAAGAGTTGATTTATTTTGAACTACGTTATGTTGGAAAAGTCTATTTGATGCTGAATCATAATGCTACCCAACATTTATATGAATATATTCAAGTTATGGGATAGTTTGAAATAAATAATTGTGTGATGATGTTTAAACTAGATTAGAGGGCCGCCACTTTTTCAAAAGGTTCAAACTAATTTCCTGCATGGTGTCAAATAATCAGCTCTGCTGTTTTAAGCTGCTGTTAACACATGTACACACACATACACACACCGGAAGAAACACATATTTTTAGATTCAGTGTGACTTTTGCTTTCTACAGATACCATTAGCTCCAACATCCATAAACATCCATGAAGCCAGTTTGAAGTCACAGAAAAACAAAAAGCTCCTTTTCACAGAACTTGCTTGAGAAACATCACGTTCTTCCATAACAAATGAATTCAGAGACAGTTATCTGTACATCCCTCCATATTTTGCAAACAGGAAGTGCTACAGCTCATTCGGCGTCCTTTAAATGGAGCCAGTGTGTCAAAATATAAACAAATACAGGCAAAAAAACATCCATTTCTCTGACCTTATCTCCCGCATTCATCATTTTATGTCGTATGACTTGTCTTTGTCTGTCATTCCCGGCTTAGATATAACATGTTGTATAAATAAATACCTTTATCAACACACACACAGAAACACACCTCATCACTGCAGCATGTCACCTTGTACTCATCAGAGTGCAGAGAAATCTTGATGTTGGTATTTACACGCTCTGACACTGATCATTTCTCCGTGCTGATGCAGCTTCAGCACCTCCTTCTTGTTGTTTGGATGAAATTACGTCCACATACGGAAGGAGGAGGAGGCCGACATATGGAAATGAGACGCATTCACACCTGTCAGCCGTCCAGTTTTCAGGTGACCCGGACGGCTCGGAGGTTTTCTACCCGTCAGTCAAACACAAACAGCAGACAGGAAATCAGCCGCTCGGGCCTCGACGCCGCTTCACTTGTCGAACTCTGCTCCTCAGAGAGAAACGAGGCGGGATAATCAGCCGAACGATGCTGCACGGTGTGTGTCCGTCCTTTATTATAACCAGGGGAGCGTTTTAATTGTGCATATTTTGGTTTATCTGCTGTGGGGTTTATAAGAGTGACAGTTTATTCTGCATGTTTTTCTGAAGAACACGTGCTCGCAGATGGTGTTTGTTTAAATTTAGAGCAGATATTCTTCGGCTGTCTACCACCATTGTTTAGATTTTTTTTTTTTTTAGATCCCTTCTCTCAGAGACAAAAAAAATACCCCACCAACCTTCCCATCAACTTGCCCCGGGTGAATTTCTCTTCTGTCTCGAGCTGTCAGCCTGTCGATCAGAGTTTCTGCTTCTTTTGTTTTCCATCACAGCGGCTGACTCACGCCGGCCAAAGTTCACAGATCAGGGGTCATTTTATCTGCAAAGTAAAAAATGCAAAACTCGCTCGTTAACTTAACTGATTTATTAAGTTTCTGAAGCCAGAAATCTCTTTTTTAGGTGCGTTTGTTTCGTCCTTGCTGCCATCCTGCATCATGCTACACGATGCCGTCGTGTGTAATAATGAGCCATGTGCTTTAGTTTGTGTGATAAACGAACTTAAACTTTTCTTCGAGCGATGGTGTGCCTGTAAGTTATTCCTAACTGCAGGGAGAGTGTGTATTATAAATAAATGGGATAAATGGGTCATCAGAGCTTGTTTTTGGACCAGTGGGACATTTTTCCAGCTATTCGACCTCCGTCTGAAATTGTTAAAAAATGAAAAGACTTTTGATAAATCTGCCTCCGTCATCATCATCATAAGGACGAAAATTTCACATAATTATTGATCATAATGGCACAAAAGCTCTTTGAGTTGATTTTTATGTCATTTAAACTGTCTCATCTCACAACATGTTTCTAAAATAAAACATTTAAGTGTTGACATTAAAAGCATTTGGGACCCGTTGTGTCAAACAGCCGAGTAAAATCTAAAATTCAAGAACAAAAAGAAAAGAAAAGTCAACATGCAGATGGCAGGAGAGCGTCAGTGTCAGATAAGTGATTTTTTTTTTTTTCTCTTTCTGGTTGGATTTCTTCTCCGTGACTCATTCTGTTTTCTTTTTTTCCTGCTCAGGGGAGAGCAGAAAAAAGAAAAAATAACAGATTTGGTGAGTTTTCATACTCGTGCTGTCAGAGATGGTTTTACGAAAATGGGTTTTGGGGGGGAAAGAAAGAGACAAAAGACGAAGACAGACACACGGAGAAGATGAGCTTCAGAGAAAGGGAGGCTGACAGAGAGGGAGACGAGGGGGGAGGAAAGAGTGAAGACAGGAGATGAAAAGGGAGTAAGAGAGGAGGAGATATGGTGAACAGGAGCGATTGGATTTATAAAAACTGGGTTATACAGAGAAACCTTCATTTTATCTCTCAAATGTGTCGTTTGCACCTGAATGTTTTCACAGTTTCGAGTCCCACACACAGTTAAAGCAATATTTAATATAAAGCTGAGATTTTTTAAATATAGATCTATATTTTTTACTTTTTAAGACATCAGACTGTGTGTACAATGTAATTTGCACCATCAGTTTCACTTCTGACCCTTTTTCATGTCTTCTTATGAGACCTTTTCTTTGGTTGTTGGTGCAACTTTTGTGTTTTTTCCAGCTTTGTTTTTTTTTTTTACTTTGGGCCATCTCCAAAAGCTAGTTAGTTTTGTGCAGCTGAATTTTGTTTTATTAACTCCAGTAATCACTCTGTACTGCCGATCTCTGCCGGGTTTAAAAAAATATTGTTGTGAAATTCTTTCATATTGGATGGTGTTGAGGGAATACAAATGTAAAATCATCAACATTCGAGCTGAAAAAAAAACAATTCAGCTGCATCTTTTCCACCAATTGTTAAAGTAAAAAGTCTTTGAACTGCTCAGAGGCCCAAAACCTTTAACGAGGTCACAAGCAAACATATAGTTCACTTAGATGTCTTAGAAATGCATTAAATATATTAAATATTATCATATCTAGGAACAGATTGACATCAATTGTGTGATAAAACAAAACAACTGATTGATTATTACAGTAGATTTAAAGTAAATCTGATAAAAGTATACTGAGCTGTGTGACATTAAACCTCAGTTTTGGTAAGTCGCTTTGTCCGGCAGACTTTCAGCGTAATGAAGCTTCGTATCGGCTGAAAGAGTGATGGAAGAGACGGAGACGGGCTGCACACATTCATTGAAAATAAATGAAAAAATACATAATGGATCAGAGCGGCTGCCCTGCTGGATGAAGCCTCCAGTGAGAAAGAGAGGAGGCTGAAAACTGAAACCAGCTCTGATCCAAGAATAAAATCAGGTTTTTATTACACTTTAGAGTAAAAATAAATGTGAGGATTTAGCCATTATTTGAGTTTTTTAGGGGGGCTGGAAGTGACGTTTGTCCTGAGGGTGACGCTAAACTGAGCAGACGTGGAGGACAACAAACACACAAACAAACCAGATCCTGTCAGATCAGTGAGACCTGGACACTTTGGTCATATTGGACACTAATAAAGACCCGAACATCATAATCTGAGCTGGATCTCCAAACCTTCAGACGCACGTGTGCAGGTTTGATGTTCTTTTAACTAAAACCGATCAAATAAAAGCAGAAAGGGAAAAACACGGAGGCCTGTGCTGCTCCCGAGTTGTCAAAAAAGCTTTGCTGGAATGTGTTGAAGGAAAAAACCCCTGCCACACACACACACACACACACACACACACACACACACACACACACACAGACACACACACACAGACACACACACACAGACACACACACACACACACATTTAAAAAAAACACACACACAGACACACAAACCTCCCCACTGGGCTGTAGGCTTTCTTCACAGAGCAAGGTCACAGATGGCTACTAATGCCCTGATCACAAAAACATCAACCTCTATCTTCATCTCCACACACACACAGACACACACACACACACACGCTGTTTCCAGAGAATAAATGAAGCCTCACAGTCGTGCGTTGCTCCCGTGTTGCAGCATAAAGTGCTGTCAGTGAAAACACAGTTAACGAAAAGCCTTTATGTAACACATTAGCGAGTTGTCAGTCACTCGTGTGTTTAATCGTGTTTATCAGACGTGAGGCAGAAGCAAAAAGTTCAGAAAAACTTTCGTCACCTGAGATGACTTTTATCAAACCCACACGTCTCTTTCTCTATTTGTTATAATTATTTTGTTGTAAAAGCACTTTGTAATCTCACTTTAACTGTGAGTTTGCTGCATATTAAATCAATAAAATTCAAATCAGCGATGCAGATTATAGTCTTGTATACTGGATGTTAAGGGGAAGAAAACACATTTAAATCATGTTGCAGTTAAATTATAAGTGTGTACTATTGTTTCGCTGTTATATCATTAACAAAATGATATCGCTGGCACATCAAAACGCATTTAAACTGAACAAAACTCCCTTCAATTACAAACACACGTTAGCTGAAGTTGTTTCTTCTCTTGTTGGTTGTTTGTTGACTTTGGAAGGAGATAAAATGCTGCAGCAGCTTTGTTTCTGTCGGGTTCAGTCTTTTTTTTGTTTTGTTTTTTGTGTGTATTTGTTGAGTGAACCATGCAGGCAGACGATAAATACTAAAATATTGTTTCTCATGATGAACTCTGGATCTTCTATCAGACTCCAGGATCGATTGATTGATTGATCATTGACGTATCAGTATCAGAAACTTCAGTTAGCGCCTCTCCTGTTTTCTGCAGTAGCATAAAATAAACAGAAACTCTCATTCAAAGTGTATTTTAGTGTTTTAAAAGTCAGATCTTTCTCTGCCCACCTGGTCAGTTTCTCTTATTAATTTCACTCCAGGCTTCATCCACGTTTTGCCCACCCAGCAAATATCTGACATTTAAAAACAAAATGAACTATTTACTCCTATTTGAGCGATGTTTGCTAAAAACTACAGCTGTTTCAGGAAATTAAGGAAAGAAATACAGTCAGCAAACATGAAACATTGCTGGTTTTCATGATTTTTGGCGAGAAAATGCAAAATATTGAGCATCGTCAGCCTCATCCAGTAAGAAATCTGTTCAAAATGAATGACTGACAGGAAAATTATCCACATATTACAGAACATAAACACCAAATAACATATTTAGAGACCATTTGTAGTTCAGGATTATGCATGAATTATCAGAAATACAACCGCAGAGGTATGAAGGAGACTTGTCACCATGTTCACCCCAATTTGCACGATCTATATGACATAATGACAAATCCAACTCTAACCCGGCTTCTCTCCTCTCTTTAATAGGTGAAATCAACGAGGGACTTCTCCACCTGTTCCTGCGGTTGAGTGTGTTTGATGGAGGAAAACATGGCGGTGCTGCGTCACGTTTAAATGTGCATCCTGTCTTGTGTTTCACTCACTGGGTGAAAGTGGCGTTTGACATCACAGGTCTGCTTTCAAAGAGGTTGAACCGCCTCGCTGCTGCGTGGTGCAAACATCAAACGCACATTCAATCTCAGATGTATTTTTATCCCCTCAGCCCCCCCAACAGACACACACACACACACACACACACACTCCCCTTGTCTGCGGTGAATAGACCCTTTTAGAGGATTTGGTCTGACCACTTCCTTTATTCTCCCCGCTGAAGGCTAATTGAGGTTGTGCAAATTAACAGAGGGAGCTGTCAGACGGCGGGAGGCTGTGGGAGGGGAGTTTGAAGGGAGGGAGGGGGGGATGATGGCGGCGAAAATAAGCGCTTCCTCCTTCAGAGGTTCCCGAAATAACCCGCGCCCCCGTGGCTTGATCGCCCCACTCCTGAGGACCGGGTATCCCAGCTGTGAGACGGCTGTCAGAGTCACTCTCTCTCTCTGACACACACACACACACACACACACCTTCTGTATAATGTAGAGAAAGCAGTATCAGCACACACACACACACACATGCACACACTCCCTCTGTATGGCTTATTTATTGCTTCCATTTTCATGGTTATTACATTTTTAACTTTGGCGTCTTATTATGCTGCTGACATCCACGTCTGCCTGCACAACGAGGCCAAAAGTATGTGGACGCCCCCCGTGTGTGTGTGTCAAACCCTCTGTGGGGATTTTATCAGACAAAAGAGCAGCAGAAAGGTCTGTAATAAGTCGAGTGATCAGGTCAGTTCATTAGGTTCTTTATTTCACATATTACTCTTATTTTATTGTTTTATATTTCATTGCATCTGATTTTTTAAACTTTACTTGTATTGCAGCGTGTTTCAAATGGTTAAAACAGGATTGAAATATTACAAGATTGAGAAAAATAACATCATCCAGCAGTAAAGATAAAGACACGGACGACAATATTAACACAGATGTGGGACAAAAAATAGATTAAAACTCAATAAAAAGGCCTCAGATTTTGTAGAAACTGTCCAAACTATCTATCTATCTATCTATCTATCTATCTATCTATCTATCTATCTATCTATCTATCTATCTATCTATCTATCT
>JBAJHX010000115.1:2390732-2410585 GCA_037176925.1 Amniataba percoides
CTATCTATCTATCTATCTATCTATCTATCTATCTATCTATCTATCTATCTATCTATCTATCTATCTATCTATCATGGCAGCTGGTTTTGTTATCTGGATGTGAAGAGAGAGACAGATAAATCTTGACTGTAAAAGATGGCCATGATCAGAACAGTTTTAATTCAATTTAAATAACCTCTATTAGTCGAGCTAATGCGTGAGTCAAACTTCATCGCCCTTCGCCGCCTCCTACAGTTAAATTCATTCAATGAAAGCGCCGTTTGCCGTCACAGATCCTCGTTCAAAGGCCTGTTTCCTGTTCAAAGGTTGAACCGCTGCTCGCCGCTCTGTGATGCAGACATCAAACATTCGTTCAGTCGCACCTAAACTCTGTTGTAAACCTCTGCAAGTCACTTTTTTTTAAAGCTTAAAATATAAATAAATAAAGCCAATCATTGCCATCACATGCTGTGCAGAAAAACACGGCTCAAACCCACAGACCTTTATTTTTACTTCAAGTGGCCTGCACAGAGTTTCCAACGCGCCAGGTTGAATTTGGGGAAGTAAAATAATGGCTGTGAAATCTTGAACATTTCTGTTTGTGAAACAGTGCAGTCATCTCTGCTCCAGCTCGCACACTCCTCCCGCCTGCTGCCGTGGAGATGAAAATGGCACCGTGATTGCTTGTGGCATACGAAATGAGCAGCCGAGGACCTGAGAGAGCTTTACAGCCTCTTTGTTGAGTCACAACATACACAGAGAAGTAACGCGAGGCAGAAAATGAAAGATTTAAATCACCTCACCGCTCGAGATGAGGCCTTGTTAAGTTTGCAGACAGAAGCTCGACTTTCGTTGCCGCCAAAGTCAAACTCAGGTTAAGCACAAAAGTGATGCCGTGTAGTCTTTTTTTTTTTTTTATTGCTGCGCCAGATCTGATGCAATTCTTCCCTCCTGTGGAATTTATGAGCGCCGACTTTGATGTTGGAGGACAGCGTGTTTGGTGAGAGCAGACGAGCTCCAGTCGCAGACATTTGGATGAATTAGCCGCACAAGACCCGAAATGCAGAATGAAATGAAAATGGAGAGAGAGTTCAAACGGGAGAATCCGACAGGAGTTTGCCGGCGGCCACAAAGAAAAGAGAGGCTGGATTGTGGGAGAAGATGGGAGGGAGGGTGGAAACCTGCGATGGAGAATAATGCTTTCATTTCTTTTAGCCGTGGTCGAGATGCCCTCGAGCCGACGTTTAAATCCAGAAACGTCCTCAGTGCTGACGGTGGGGGGGGGGGGGGGTCACACAGGGCAGCTTCCAGGAATGATGATGTGTTTGAATTTGAGAAAAACTGTGTAAAAGAAAAGGTGGTTCAGAAATTTCCCCCAGGACAAAGTGAAGTTAAACGTGAGAGTGAAACATAAACAAGCTTTTATTTCCACATCTTGTGACAGAGGGGGGGCTTTACTTCAGGTTACACACGATCTATTGTCACCTGCTTCCTGTTTACATGGTAGAAATCATCTTTAAATAACACACTGTTGTTCAGATTCAGCAGGATCATCTTCTGTTTGTGGGGCAGATTAATTAATGATGTTACATTATCATGTGATCACTGTACGACCAAATTTTTAATGTTCCTCCAGCTGTTGTGTTGCAGGTTTCTTATTTGACTGGAGAGAAAAACACTGAAAATTAAAGATAAATATCAGATTTTTACCCACAGCAGAGAGGGGAAAGTTAGTGAACAGATAAGGTGCAATAAAAGCTGCAGAGGACAAAACAGTGATTGTGCAGAACGTTTTTCACTTCTGCTTTTGGTTCGATTTCCTGCAGTGCAGATGCACCAAACTACAGCCAAGCTGCTCTTTTTCTGAGTATTTACACACTTCAGTTCACTCTGTCTGGCTGCTGTAAAACTTACTTGCATGAACAAAATCATTGTTCCGTTAAATAGTTCACCTTTTAACATGGCTGAAGACTTGCTGTGCTTTGAGGCTCTGCTGGATGCTTGTATTATAACATGCTGATGAGAAATGTTAGTTTAGTGTGCAAGCTGCTAAAATGTGCTAATTTACATGAAACACAGTGTCGTCTGTGATTTGTTTCTCTCAAACACACAAAATATCAACCTCATGTTGATCTGATCAAGTCAGATCATCTCTAAACTCAGGATTCACCATGTGGGCATCATTAACATGTAGGAAACTTCACCATCTTATTGTTTCTTTGTTCAGACTATGAGCCTAAATCACTTTTTTTGCACTCCCAGATTGAATCCAGTTTGATTTTAAACAGTCTGGACAACCAAAACATTTTTACAGGACACTTCTGGAGGTGGTTTGAAGTGAAATTCCAGTCAGTCGAACTCTCCGTCCTCTCCACCTTCCCTGACCGCCCCCCCCGCCCGTCCACACACCTGCACCCACTTCCCTAATCTGCTCTGCACCTCCTCACCTGCAGCTCATTTCCTCGTCAGCTCTCTTCACCGCCCGATCAGGCTCATACAGGCCGAGTTTGTCCGAGTTCATTTCTTCCTTTGTGCTTTCACGTTTGAGCATTTGAGGCCTCGCTTTGTTGCACACCAGCCGGGACAGTTGTTGAAATAAAATGAAATAATTTCACTAAACTTGGTGTTTTCTTTGTTAGTTTGTCCTCTTATTTTCAGTACAGCTGAATGCAGATTACACGGATGACCTCAATTGTCTTTAAAAAGATTAAAATTCAATATTTTAATCAATGGAAATGTCATTTGTGTCCACAGCTTTTATAATCACCAACTAATAAGTAAGATTTCCCTTAAAGAGACAGTTTAGATTGTAGTTTGAGCAGAGTCACACTTCTTGAGCTTTGCCTCTGAAAGGAAGGAGAGTCAAATCTGGATTAATATCTGTCATCCACAGTTACTAAAACCCCTACAAACCATCGAAAGGCGAAGACGACAACATGTATTCGCCTTCCACCTGCAGGCTGTAATTTCAGGGATGTTTTGTGCAATTTCAGAGTTGAACCAATCTGCATTTCCCTCCTGTGTGGACTGAATAACAGGCTCTGGGGAAGCTCGCTGCTCTCCGGGATCCATTTTGATGTTCGGTTTCTTTATTCCCATTCATGGTGTTTGAAAGGAGATGAGAATGAAGTCGTGTCGAGATGTTTTTATCAATATGTCAAGAGCTGAAAAGACGCATCAGTGCTATATGTCAGATTTTGCTGTTAGTTCCTCAGAAATGAAGACAAATTGCTGCTTTACAGACTCATCATTTCACACCAGCCACATGGAGAGAAAGCAAAATCCTTTACAGAGAAGAAAAAAACCATCCCTGTTTTCTTTGGAGGACATGAGATAAATGGGTGAAGCGTTCGAAGCAGCAGGTCACACGGCTCCGCTCTGCATCATCAAACTCCCACAGGAACGCCCGTTCACACAAACAGGTCGCCTCGCTGGGGAAGAAACCGCCGTGAGAGTTGTGTCCTCTCGTTCCTTTATTATACGAGATGGGGGGATGTTGTAGTTAATCGTCAGCATCTGAACCTTTTATCATGCAGCTGCTGGAGATGCTGCAACTACAACAAGAGCATGAAAAGGAAGTTTTTAGATTCCTTAATATACAAAATAATTTGACTTAAGATTGTTAAGTAGTCCTTTTAAAACTGGCGGAGGTGAAATAAGGGACAGTTAGCCAAATAAAATAAAAAATTTTCTGCTAATTAAAACAGCGTGTAATTGGTGCATGTGTGATTAATCAATTAAAGTTTAGTTTAACACAAAGTTGTTGATCAGAATTAGAAGTAAATGTACTGAGGTTTAAGATTAAGCTGCCTTTTTCAACTCCAACTACAATAACAGAACGTGTCTCTATTTCCTCAACAATTTCAACCTAATAACAGCTTGTTTTACACTTTCACACAAACTTAAAATGAGTTTTTCATTTTTTGGAGTTTCATCTACACGGAAAAAAATAACAGCATATTTTTATTGTTGGCTTCGGTCTCTTCAGGGAATTTACTGATAAGAATAAAAAGATAAAAGAGGTTCGTTTCACATCTCTGTTCTCTCTTCTGTGACATAACAGACTCTGCAGAGGGGGTTATGAGAGGTAGCAGATTAAAATGCTATGACACTGGGAGCCGGGTAGACTTTAAATAATGCATGCAGCATCATCGGCTCGGTGACGAGCCAACGAGAGGCCCCGAGGCTCTGAGCGTGTCAGCGAGCAAAATGAGGAACAGTTCAATTTAAATAAGGTGATATTTACTTTACACAGCGTATCGAGCTTTATAAATGTCTCTTCCTCTTTTTGCCTGCAACTTCTCTCGACAGCTGAAGCAGGTTTGACAGGTAAAACCAACAGATGAGGGATGCAACGGCACTAACATTTAGTTCTTTAGTTTATTCATTCTTTTCTCTCCCCACATCTCTGATCATTTTCATTTATCTACAGTGAAATTTATTTATGAAATCTAAAACAGCTTCAGTTGCAATGATAACATGATAAAATGGCCTCCGGTGTCACGCCATCAATCAGCAGCATGTTTTCAGTTCAGTCTGAATAATTAATAATCTCCATTTTACACTCGTCCACACCTTCAGAGAGCAATGTGGTGAAGCTACAGGTCAGAGCCTTGTAGACAGTCAGTGCAAAATGCAACCATTACGTTCAATAAAAACTTATTAAAGAGGGAAAAATTAAACTTAGCAAGCCTGGTTAGCACTTTAAAGTTAGCTCCCCTTGAAAGCTACGATTCAATTGGTTTGCTGTTTTGTTGTTTGAATGAGGGACTTTGTCATCACAGTATTAAACACTCAGAAGCTAATATCTTTAGTACACAGGCCTCGACCTTTACATTTTCTATGCACATGGTTTATGAGCTACTTTGAACAGGACTTGGCTCTGGTCTTAACTTGGTCCCCCCTTTGTATCTGGTTTTAACTCAGACTGACGTACCTGATCCTCAGTCTCAAATCTGGGGCATCCTCGTGCAGAGCAGCGAGAAAAAAGCTCCGTCTGCAGGAGTCTGTTTTGTTTTTGTGGGCTTGCTGCGACTCCCAAAAGAGAAAATAATACAGCCGCTCCTTGATTGCGCTCTCCCCGCTGCCTGCGTGCTTGTGTTTGTTGTTCAGGTTAAATTGCTGGATGAGGTGCTGCTGCTTTATTAGACAGCGTGCAGAAAAGAAAAAAAAAAAACAAAAAAAAGAGTTAAAATGAGAGAAGAAAACATTTCGCGAGCTGAATTTTGACTGCTGATCACAAACACCATCCGCCGCGCCAACAGGACGACGTCCAAAGGCAGATTTGATTTTATTTATTCACAGAGTGAGACATGATGAAACACTCGAACAAAATGAGATTATTCAAACCACAACTTTTACATAATAAACTCATTTTCTGTCGATGTGGCTCAAACTTGCAGTTTATTGCAGCGTCAGACTTTCCTCCCGCTGGTGAACGTGTAAATGTTGAAATGTGCTTCCAAAGCTTGATTTCGTCTTATCTCACACTTTTAGTTTCGGAGTATTCATCAATATTTCTGCTGCTTTAAAGTGGACGTTGTATTTTACTGCTGCTCATCTGAACGACTTTATATACTGTTGTAAGTTTCATCTGCAGCAATGCATCATGGTCTATAAGATAATCAGTTTGAACCACATATCTGTATAAAGTCAGAAAAAACAGCTGTGTGATGATGCAGCTTTAAATTGTTTATTTTTCTGAAGAAGGAGACACATAAAAGAATAATTTCATCCTTCAGTTTATCACAAACACTCAACACATCTGAAGATATGAAGTCAAAATATAATATTTATCTTCTAATTAAGTATAAAGTTGAATAAAATTGACCTTAAAGTTGTGCTTATATGTAGTACTGGAGTAAAAGTACTCAGTTACATTTCTCCACTGGGATCTGTAGATCTGCAGCCAGTCATCAGTTTAACTTCATTCAGCAGTGAACTAAAGTTGTTGTTTTGTCTGTTAAAGCTGCTGAACAAAGTTTCCATTCAGTGTTTCTCTCCAAAACAACGTGTGTGTGTGTGTCTCGGTGACGTTAAACAAATGAGTCGGATCCATTTCCTTCCTCGTGAATAATTTGCAAACCAAATTTCCAACCTGCATTATTCAAACATGTTTACCTGGTAAGAGCAGCATCACCAACCAACTTTAGATCAGCGAGAAAGTGAAACCACTGGCAGAGATTTGTACCCCACTGATGTGTGTGTGTGCACAAAACACACACTCACAACAGGGTCAAACACCCCACAGTTTACCTTTAACTCCGACCTGAACTCCTGACAGGAAGCTCCACAGGTGTTTGCTGCCATTTTGTTTCTCGTTTCACCTTTTATTTATTTATTTATTCATTCATGCTGAAAACTGTGACGTCTGCGAGGTGCAGTTTGAGAAATGAATGAACTAACAAAAACATCTATCTCGAGTCTATTTTGGACTTTAAAATGAAAATGACAAGAATAAACTGACAAAACTGATTCAACAAACCCACATTTAATCACAGTAATAAAACAGGGTCAGCTTCTTCAGAAAAGAGCAGGTGACCTTCAGATAGCTGCTTCAGAAACTCAAATTCATTCAGAGCAAACTCTCAAGCTTGATGAACTCAGTAACAGGCATTAAAAATAACTATTAGAAACGCCAAGAAATAGCCAATCTGCTCCTAGTCTGGTTATGTAGGTCATAAACAGGATTAAATTTACATCGTTTGATAACCAGATAAAATCTCACATTCACATCAAACTGAGATTATCAAACCAACAGATGATACTAAATGTTAAAAGTAAGTAAAACAATCCTTTTTTGCCTCTTTTTTTGCTTCAAAGGTAAGTTTCAAGTTAAAAAAGCTTCAGAGTCCAGCTGCATCTATAATGTGAGCTTTATTGCAAAATTACAAAAACAAAACCCCCATTATGATGCCTAATTAGCATCACAGCGTTGATAAAATATAGAAGTGTTTCTCTCCCTCCTCTCGGCTCCTTTCAGCAGATATTTAGCTCTTTAAGTCTCGGGCTGTTTACCTCACGACGTCTTTATAAAACCACCTACAGTCGACACACTCTCTGCAGCAGGAGCTCGCCTCGGCCTCTTTTTCCTCCTCCCAGCTCGCTCCGGGCTCCACCTGCAGAGCCGCCCCATCTAAAATTGATTACGCTGACATTTACTATTCATAGAAAAGGTTACTAGAGTAACCCGGAGCTGCGCCGCATGTTTGAGTGGAACATTATTCCCAAACAAATGAAGAGGCGCTCTTCACTGAACGACCGTGCACCAGAGCTGAATGACAAACCGCTTGTGTGATTATGAATAATGTGCATACAGTATCTGCTGTGTTTGTCATGATTAGTCTCCATCTTGCTTGTATTTGAGACAGAAAAGAGAAGCAGTGTTTAAATCTTTACCGTCGGATCAATATTATAGTTGATCTGGACGTTTTCAACCTCGATCAGAAACGTAACACAAAGCTGCTTTCTGACGGGGACAGACTACATGTATAAACTGGAGACAATATTTTAACCTTTGCCCTTAATCTGCATTAAAAGGGGGATATTAACCTGCAGGTTACCATGGCAACAACACTTTCATCCCACCTGAGCGCTCAGTGGTGAAACTCACCTGACACCTGTTCAAACAGACTCCATGTTTCTTTCTTTGTGCTTTATTTACAGTTTCTGCTACTTCACTACAATGCAGAGGTAAATATTTCACTTTTTATCCACTTGATTTATGTAGAAATGACTTTAGAAAAGTAAAACACAAAATATAACCATAATAATAATGAATAAGATCGACCCACCGGGTAACCAGTATAAAGAAACATGTTATAAATTAATTTAAACTAGGATCATATTTACCAGCTGCAGCACTAAAGTGATGAACCCATTGATGCTTTACTAATTATAATCCAATAATATCATAAATACTTTTCCGAAATGGGCCTTTTTAATTTGGTTTAGTTTATATTTTGGTGCAAATACTTTTGTATTTTTACTCTTTTTGAATGCAGGACTTTTCTAGACTGTGGTATTTCTACTTCTTACTACTGCAAATGTTCACCTTGTGTAATTTAATTATGATATTTAACTTTTTGTGGACAGAGAAACAACAACACGGTGCAAAAAGAGTTTAAAATGTAAAGTTTGCTTATTTTCAGAGCAGATCTTAATTATGTTGAAGAATAAAAGATGCAATTTAATTTGATAACTATAACATTTACTGGACAAGCCTTTAGAGAGAGGTCAATTTGTCAACTTTTCTTTAAGTAGAAGATGCAAAAACAAAGATATTTTCTCATCATTTTGAGATAAAAAACACTTACAGGTGTCTCTTGACACGTCGTCGACACGTAAACAAACGTCCTCTTAAAGTCGAGCGGTGACGACAGCAGCTACGTGTTGGCAGGTGAAAGTTTACGGCGGCTTTCAGCTGAACATTTGCACACAGCGGCGAGCTCGGCGGCCATGATGAGAGGAACGTGGAGGTGTTTTTACTCTGTGTG
This sequence comes from Amniataba percoides, assembly GCA_037176925.1. NCBI lineage: Eukaryota > Metazoa > Chordata > Actinopteri > Centrarchiformes > Terapontidae > Amniataba > Amniataba percoides. The sequence continues at coordinate 2,399,207 of JBAJHX010000115.1, forward strand.
GGCCTCGGAGGAGACGGAGCTCCTCGCTGGCTGGCGGCCACACGATAAGTGCTCTTCATACAATCAAACACACACGCTGCATCTCGCCGCTCTCTAATTTAGCCGGCGCACATTCGAGTGTTTCATCATGCTGTGTTTCATCACTTCGGCCTTTTCAAGAAATCTCCTCTCCGCTCATGTTGTTCAGCATCGCTTCCACGTAATGAGACCGAACCTCTGACCTGTTTTCAAACATTTCACCTGACTTAAGGCAACACTTGAAGCGTGCAGACTAAAGTGCTGCTTTTACCGACCTGAAGGTGCAAAAAAACTGCACAGCCATTTAAGATTTCAACTTTAGGAATGAAAATGTGACATTTTTCAACATCACATACAAATAGACTGAAATAATAATACTCTGCTTGAACCTGAAGACTTTGCAATGCTTGATTAAAGTTTAATGGCCTGAACTTTGATTTTACTTTTAAAGAAAGAGTTTGACATTTTGGGAAATATGATTTTTTGTTGTCTATCTGGATGTTACATAGTAAGATACAGCCAGCAGCCAGTTAGCTTAGCCTAGCACAAAGACTGGAGATGGGGGGAAACTGTTAGCACTTCTTTGTTTAATTCATTATATTGTTGCCCAATGAATCTCCCAGTAAAACCACAACTTGACATTTGAACAATTCAAATGCAAATTGAAAGGTTAAAATCTGATTTTGCAAGAAAAATTATCTGAATTTCACATAAAATTACATTAAAGATGATACACACTGCTTCTGCACTCTTTTGTGCTTCAGTTTTAGTATTTTTATTTGGCTGTTCTGTGTTTTTGGCCAGTCTAGAAAATCCCTTAATTACTGAAGTGCATTGTTGCAAAACTGACAAAAATATATGTGTGTGCAGTTTTTCATTATAAGGTGAAATATTCCTCATTATTAAGACACCCTAACCACTTTAGAACAAGATATTTTTCATGTTATTATGACATACTTTCCCATTAATGTCCAATTATTCTGTTGTTCTCACTTCGTTTTATGATGCAAAACTTTCTATTTCCCCTTAAAAAACTGTAATAATGGCTGTCAGATTTCTGTCATGCAATATGTGCAATATCCTGCTCTCTATGACTTAAATGTTAATATTATTATCATTATTTACCACCCTTTATTCCAACAACAACAAGAGGAAGGAAGTGATCGCTGTCCTCTGCACTCGTCGTTGAATATATTCAGGTAAATGTTTAGTTTTATTTCTTGCAGACTGCTTCCTGTTCTGCAGCCGTGGTAAAAACCTTGTTATCCAGCAGTGGCGAGCTGAGAGACCTCGTCGGGCTGCAGGCGGAGGGCGGGCGCGCGTTACCTCGGCCTATCACGGACTCATTTGAAAGACCCGTTTGAAGCCAGCAGGAGTGGGAGATGAAAGTCCTGGCACAGCACACTTTGACATCATCAAAACACAACTCCCTCACAACACTCAGAGGCCCTAATGGCTGTGTTAAAAGGTACTTTTAAATACACAGATTTACAAGTGGCCGCTGGCACGGTCCGCACGCTCTTTGTTCTGCACTGAACATGAATGAATTCTACATAATGAAACAGGAGAGCAGCCGCAGAGAAAAATAATGGTTATTTACTGAGACTGCGTTAGTTAACATCCACAAAAAATGTCTTTTTTAGATTAAAATCAGTAAAATACCAAAAAAAATAACAACACACACACTCCACTGACAGCTGATGAGAAATGTTTTCATGCCGTCGGATATACGAGAAGAACAAAACAAGGAAGGATGAGAGGAAAAAAAATAAGACAGGGAGGAAAGATGTGAGGAAGGTGAAAAATAAAGGAAGGAAGAATTAGAAAATATGGCAACAAGAAAGAGAGCAAAGATGGAGGGAAGAGGAAAGTGCAAGAAAAGAAAAGAAGAAACAAACTGGAAGGAATGAAGGAGGAAGTGCAGCAGAAAAGGAAAAGGGCAAAAACGGACCAAAGACCGAAAGTGGAAATGATAGAAGAGGATTAAGTGCAAAGGAGGAAAAGAAAAGAAGTAAAGATATAAACCAGAATGGACAGAAGGAAGAAAACAGAAGTGCAGAAAAGGGAAAGAAGACATAAATAAAGAAGAGAGATCTGAGAGAAGGAAGGAAAGACAAAAAAATAAAAGTAAAGAAATTCATGAGAGTAAAAGAAATCAAAAGGAAAACATTTTAAAAAGTTGGACTCATATTTTAGGAGATGTTAAGAGGAAATTATAAATAGAGCACTTTCACAAAAAACAAGTCACACAATATAGTTTCATGTGATATTTGAAAGCAGAAGTGAAAAACATCCCTCAAAAACAAGCGTCAGTACCTAAAAATGCATTTTAAGTAAAAAATAATTCAATCTGATGGAGAGAGGAAATGCTCAAACGAGAAAAAAATGGAGAGTCGACTGAAAGTCGTTTAACACACCCGATCATCTGACTGAACAAACATTAATCTGCGTCGCTCTGCAGCACCAATGAGTCGTGTTGTGCGAAATGTTAAAAGCTTCCACCTTTGTGAGAATTACCTGTAAAATACGAGCGGCGTGCACGTGCGCGAGGCCGTCCTTAAGAGGAGAGACGAGTGCAAGTCTTCCTCTGAAAAACAGCTTGTGACATTTGAGAGATAATTGACACCGCACCCCCCCCCCACATCTGCCCCCCCACAACAACCCCTCGCAGCCTCGCTCCCTGCAGCCCTTCATTTTCCCAGGAGTGACCCCGCTTGCTCCGATGAAGTGCTCTTCACAAGGTTGTCATCGCAAAGGTCAGATCCGGAGAGCGAACGAGGCGCGAAAGAAATAAGATGGAGATCCGGCCATCCATCTCGCTGTCTGGATCGAGACTCCGCTCTGACCTTTAGCAGTGTATCAGCCTCAACAAGCCATCAGCGCGTACGTGGGAGCGTCGGAGTGTGTTTATACAAGAGCGAGGGAAGGAAGAGACGGAGAAACACCAACATCCATCTATTTACCTGCAGCTGCACAAGACTTTCCTTCGACAAGTTAAACCTTCCTCGTCCAAACTATAACATCGACCTGTGGATCAATTAGACTAAACTACAGCTAAAACTACCGACTCCTTCACTACTGATGAATCATTTGTTTGTCTGATTAGTAATTTAGTCAGCTAAATGTGAAAAAAAGTGCATTTATAATTTACCAAAACGCAGGATGACGTCTTTGAATTGTCCAAAACCCAAAAATATTCAGTCAACAATTAGAAAAAACAGAGAAAATGAACAAATCCACACAACTATGAAGCTGTTTGTTTCTGTTCTTTTAGATAATCATAAAAAATGTTGTCCATTAACTAAAACAATAAGATTTCAGCCACCATCTGTCATAATGCTGCATATAAATATGATTTATATGTGCTCATCTTTGAGCAACACGACAGTGAAGTTTTTTAAAACTACAAAAATGATCTCATTATGTGTTAACCACACTATGCATTATCATATTATCATCATTTATCTCGACTGAAGACGTGAAAACGCTTCCTGCTCCTCGGCGGTGACGTGAGACGCAGCAGATCGATGTTTTTTTCCCTTTAACTGAATAACTATGAGGCAAAAAACACAAATGAGACACTAAAAGAAGACGAGAGTTTGGAGGATGAGAAACGCTGCAGGGCTGCGATCTCACAGGACAGCTTTTTATTTTAGAAGTGAAGTATTTTCCATGAAATAACCAGATTATTATCATCTAATTAGTGCTCCTTTTTATCAGTTGAAGTCAATGGTTGTTTTTTTTGTTCTCTTCTTAACCCTCAGGAGCTGTTTGTGAATACTTTTGATTTTCCCTTTAAAAAATGTTTTTTCCACCCATGCAGCCGGACTTTTTTCACTTTGAAACACTGAATGGGAAGCATCCTGAACATCGTTTTCCACCTCCTCCACGACATGCTGGTTAGAAAAGACTCATTTTTCCACTTGAGAGGCCCTACTTTTTCCATTTCATGTTATTACTGCTGTTTGACATAAATAGAGTATCTGACTGGAGTAAAACGCGCCCACAGATCTGACAGCGTTCGTGGTTACATGAACTAGTTGGAGGTGTCCTGTTTAAGCACTAGTATCTATAATTATCGCTCTATTATTGGTTTGCTGGCGCGTTTCTGCAGCAAAGCAGCAGCTTCATCGTGCAACCGAACAGATGAGCTTCCTGTTTGCGTCTCTAAAACTGGTAAACATCACCTATTTAAAGACGTTCCCCTGAGAGAGACGCTCATTAAAGTGGAAGACTGTGTGAAAATGACAAACAGCAGCAGTGCACATCGTCGTCCTCCATGTGAGTGAAGATGTGAATAAAGATATTTTGAACGCTGGATGTAAAAATGAAGATTTTTATCTTTTGATTGGATGATGAAACTTTAAATTTCTTCTCTGATCTTCAGTTTAAATGAAGCTACTTTAAAATCAAACAGAACTTTTAAGACTAATTTAATGAAAATTACTTTCTTTTTGTAAAAGGGCAGCAAAAGTAAAACTTTCTCTCATGTAAAAAGAAGAGCTTGCATCAGTTCCTGCAGATGTTTGAGCAGGTTTTTGAAAAACTTTGACTCCAGATGTTTGAGTCTTTCGGTCACTTTCTTTGCTTTTTGGAGGAGAAACACGCTCCGACCTGTGAGCGACAGCTGAACCAAAGGTGATATAATCTTTAAGTACTTACACTTTACTTGAGTAACTACATTTTTGTTGCTTTATACTTCGTATGCTCTGATTCTTTTTACTCCCTCACTACTTTTATTGAGCATTATTTACTTTGCCGATTCAGATTAATAATACAAAATCCAACCAACGAATAAATGATGATGTTCTGTCTTTTGGCACTTTTGAGACATTTGAGACTTCGATGCATTTTTAATGTCTTATTTTTACACTGCAGTATTGATACCTTCATTTAAATAAAAGATCTGAATACCTTTTTATCATTTTACTCATCAAACGCAGTAAATCTGACCCCCCACCTGCACATACACCAACAAACCTCAATGAATTAAAGGACGTTTTAAGAATTTTGAAAAGGTTTATTACTTGTGCAATAATTTAGGCTTCCAGTATTTTAAAAAATATCATGTCTGTGACAAGCGACACACATCTAAAATATACTGGTTGTTTTCACTTCTGTAACAAAACTGCCTTTAAATTTTCCCGTGAACATTTTGCTCCAATAAGTAAAACAGAACAAGATTACATTCCCTTTAACACCTACTGTGAGAGGACGACTTACGTATTATAATATATTAAAGATCGTATCGTAACAACATCGAGCAAAGTGATGAAGGCTTCCTTAATCAAATACTGTTCTTCAAAACACCGTAGCTAGTTTTACAAAGTGAATAGTGAGACCAAAAAAATCACCAAACTACAGCACTTAACAAACAGTGATGTAATTTACATCTAAAGTTAATGTAAAAACTGTGCACAAAATACAGTAGCTACTATTAGTAGTAGTAGTATGGCACACATGAGCTAAATACTTAAGACAGCATTTAGGAACATCTGTCCAGATCAGATGTGGATTTGTGGGCATCTGGACGGCGAGGGCTTGAAGCCAGAGAGCGAAGATGTAATCGATCGAATTAATTTATTTAAAAATCACGTAAGACGGGGAAAGAAATAATTTGCACTTTAAATTTTGATATTAAAAACAGGCCTGCTGCAGAGAGCTTATTTTGTTCGTTTGCAGGCAGTCGACACCTCATGAAAGGAAAACAGCCAAAAGGTGAGAACAGATCCCTTCGGTCGTTAGCATACGCGTGTCAGAACAACCTTCACGAGCTCGCAAAAAGCAAAATAAAAACACCCTCTGTAAATTTATTAAAGCACGACTCTGGCTCCAAGCCCGTCAGCTGGGGTTTGGGAATCTGTTTTTCTACCCGTCTCTGCTTCACAGATCTTCTCCTGCCGATGCGCTGTGCGTTTCTGTTTGACTCTTCTCCACCCGTCCGAGTCGGGACTCACTCACAGTGACGGTGAGGAGAGTTCGTTCAGTTGGAGTCCTGCACCTCCGGCCCCGAAGCCTCCTCGTCCGCGGCCGCGCTCGACTGCTCCTCATCTGCAGAAACACGCCGGATCAGTCTCAGTTATTTCACATTAAAACCGTGAACGGGACACAAAGGTTTCACACTGCAGGTACTTTAAAGATAAGTGAACTGTAACAGGGGTTGGATGAAATATCAATCAATCATGATGCTTTGCTGAACGATTCAGCATTGATGCAGTAAAATCTATAATCGATAATCAGCTGTTTCCAACAGAAAACAAATTTCTGCTGCTACGTTTTCATTTTAAAACTGTGAGAAGACGAGAGAGCAGCTGCAAGAGACAAAAGAAATCAAACCACCGCCAACCTTTTTAAAAGCAGATAATAAAATAAACCATGAAGAATAATTTAATAATCGAATCGTGATCTTCTGAATCGTAATCAAACATAAAGATAATAAACGACAGAGCGATCATGCTGCAGCTTCACAGGAATAAAGATTGAAAGATCTCAGTTGTGTTGGCAATTCAAGCTGAAGGGGATGTCAATAACTGTGCAGATATTGATTGATAAACTAAAGTATTTGACACTTCAGATGTCTGATTTGACAGAGCATGAATGTCTGAAACAGAATTTATAGTCACCCGTGTGATAAATGTTGAGACATTTCACTAAAATAAAACAAACATGGAGGCGCCAGGACAAGACGGCCATCGAGTGGTTGCAGGTATGGCGCGCATTTTGATTAGTTTGAGTTAAAAAATGATGTCATGATGTCAAGATAAAACAAACAAGTGTCAACTTAATTGGAGTGATATTCTCTCACAGCTTTGGTGCTCAGAAACCTCAATTTTTTACCTCAAATGTGGTGAAACCTGCTGCATTTCACAGCATCAGATGCGACTTAGAGGCAGCGCGAATGCTCGTAAAGTCAACGGAAAGAGGCGACCAGATCGACGGCAGCCTGTGAACCGAGGTGAAAATGTGCTCCTCAAATGATTCAGCCTGAGTGGAAAACTGCATTTATTCGAAGTCCTGTGACTCAAACAGTCCCCCTGTTTGGGAGCCAGATCATTAGACCGACTCGACTTTGCAATTCAGATTTCCTCTCCGTGAAGCGCATCATCACATTTCTCTGGAAAATATCATCCCGCCGTACATTTCTCTCTCTCTTTTGTTCAGTTCATCCTGTCAAAGAGCCTCTCGGACATGAACGACAACAGGAAGTCATTACAGGAAACAGCCTTTTATGGGCGTAAAGAGGCGGACGTCCAGCAGCTCCTCATGTTGGAGAGACACTCGAGAGTCAGCTGTTTGTACGACCGTTGCTCACCTGCTGCCAACAGCTCAACACTTTTACTCCGATAATATACCTCAACATCACTCTGAGGTACTTCAGGGTTTCTGTTGTACGTCACGTTAAATCTTTAATCAGTCAGAGGGAAATATTGTATTTTTACTGCACTTCATTTGTTTTTTTCTACAGATACTGAAGTAATTTTGCAAAATAAAACACTTTGTTAAACATAATTTTCTGTTAATTTCTATTTTTATTTCCTTTCTAAACTTACAAAATGGTTTCATTTGGTAAAACTATCACATTTTTCCAAAACAAAAATCACAGATCAAAAGAAAAAAATGAAAACACACATCTTCTTTTCTTTCATGTTATTCATCTCCCGACCCCTCAGATTTATTCAGTGTCCCTTTGGAGGGGCCCGACCCCTAGTTTGGACCACTGGACTAAACTAATTGTACATAAAACAGTTCAAAATGTCTCCATGTGGATATTTTACTGCAGAATGAGCATTTTAACATTTTTATATGTGTAATTTCTCCTTTTAATGAATAAATGACCTCTGACCTTTTATAATTCCTGGTTCAGTTGTGATTGGCCACTTCAGAGATCAAATTTTCCGCTTCAGACCAAAGAAAACAAACCTTCACACTCACCTGCTGTCTCATCCTCGGCGCTCGGCCTCCCGGTTTGGGCGTCCGGAGAGCTCGGCTCGTCCGGCGGCCAGCGGAGCTCGCCGCTCTCCACCTCGGCTCCGTCCGTCGGCTCCACCACGATGGAGGGGAGCCTCTTGGACAGCTTCGGATACCTTTCATGGGTATCTGGGAAGATCTGCTTGAAGCTTATGTAAGGTTAACTGAAGGGTTTTCATATTTGGGAGGATGAGAGCGTCATTACTCGCAGCACGTGACAGAACAACAATGCGGTAAAAACACGATTATCAGCTTATCAGCATTTCTTACTTTGATCTCCAACTTCACATTTAATCTTTTCTATGTTTCTAATTAAAGTCAAACATCTTCAGTGATATAGCAGAGATGAGTTATACAAAGAAGATAAAAACTTTCAGCAAACTGTGACTCTCCAGAGCTTCTGCAGTCTTGTGAAATACTAAAATACAACCATGACGTCTACCCACAATGCCCTCCATCACGCTGGATCACGCTCATGAACTGGCGAGCAGGAGGAGAGGAAATTATCTCATGTAGCAGCTTTCATGAGAAGCCCTGAATTAGATCAAACTGAGTGGAAAATAAAATAAAACCTGATGATGAAAAGTGTCTGAACTCAATTGGAGTGAGATTCTCTCGCAGCTTTATTGGCCACAAATCTCAATTTTTACATCAAACATGGTGAAAACTGCTGTTCAGCTGCATTTCACAGCGTCGAGTGGTGCTTAGAGGCAGCGCGAACGCTCGTAAAGTCGACGGAAAGAGGCAGGCGGACGCAGATCGACGTCGGACGCCGTGAACCGAGGTGAAAATGTGCTCCCTCAAATGATTAAATAACTCCATCGAGCTCTGAATCAGCCAACAGCGGCTCTTCAAATGTGACATATCAGAGCTGCGTTACTGTCGTGATTACACAACATCAGCATATTTAAATATTACAACAGATCACAGCATCAGAATATTATCGGGGAAATTATTCATAGAAATGTTAAAATAAGTTAAATAATACAGTGAGTGAATTTCCATGAAGCATTTGCAGGTGGGTTTATAGATCTGATGTGATTTGTCTGTTACACACATTCATAACAAAACCCACCGAACCAAACGACAAAACAAATTATGAAAAGAAAAAAATTACATGAGACATCTGAGTCAATTTAACGCCTCACTTTCTCACTCAGAGCTTCAGATTTTAGAGTCACATTTGTCATTTCTTTGGTATCGTCTTTCAAACTTAACTTAACAAGACTCTTGTATTCTCAGATAATAACGTTGCATTTATTATTGCATTGCATTTAATTAATGTTAATATGAACTTTGGGCTTTTTTTTATCAACTTGTGTTCAAATATTTCCAAAATATAGAGTTCATTCTTGATGCAAACAATAAAAGCTCAAACATTAAGAGGTCTACTGGAGGAAAACTATATTTTTTCTGCCGTCTAAGTCTCCTACAACTGTTGTTTTCACTGCATTTAAATGTCAATTTTTGACTCCACTGTTCGTGCCTCGGCTCTGTATAAGTGATAGAAACAAACTTGAGCTAAGTTTTAACCCAAACGTTGAAAAATCACGAAATCTGTCGATTTTCTTGAGCTCATTTTATCAAAAATTCTTTCTGAGGATATCGAACTGAAAAGTTGTCAAACATCAGCAGCTGAGAGAAGCTGTGAGCATTTATGAGACAAAACAGGCACCGCAAAATAAAGCGTGACTGATTTTCACTTAATGATGATGCTTAATTTAGTTTAGAAAATAAACGGCACAGTAGTAGACGATAACTCACTTGTCCTTTTCGGCTCAGCTGGAGAAGACACGTACCATTTATTCACAGCAGGACTGAGTCCGACTGATGACCTTAGTTGCGTCAACCCACATTTTACTCTTGCTCATCACTCCTGTGACTCACCGCTGTTCGCTTTCTACTCGGATAAAACAGGGCTGCTTTGAAATAATCTAAACACACACACACACACACCTGGAAAGGATACTGCATCCTGATCTGCTCCTGCTCCTCCCCCGCTGAAGTCCTCCGTCCCCGGCTCCAGAGAGTTCATCACCTCAGTCATCCTGGAGGAAAACACACGCAGATGAACAGAGTCTGTTTCTCTGCTTTCAGGCTTTTAATCCGCTCATGTGACACTGAGAGTTCAAGGTAAATTCATTTCACTAACTAATGCTCAGTCAGGTTCTTGTTCACTCATATTTATTAATATTATTTCCCAACAGAAATGCCATTTATCACAAATTAAAACCTGATTAAATAAAGGAGTATTGTTCTGGTATCAGTGCAGTTTCTCAGGTATCGTTCTGGCACCGTTAACGGAGCATTTCTAACACTTAGCAGCTGTAATGATTTTCTTAAGGACGCCGGGGGAGTTTTGCTGTAAACAAACAGGAACAAAAGAGTTTCTGTAACTGTGTCTTATTGTGCGTTTTGTTCGGAAACGAACCGACAAAAGCAAACGTCCGACTGTGAGTTTGACATGTCGGAGCCTTAAAATGCATAAAAAACAATCACAGTACTTTAACACTGATGCAGATTAAGAAGTGTGGATTACGTCCCTCATTTCTGACAGTCGCTCTATAAAAGGGAGGAGGAATGATTACAGCCACCAGTGTTGTGTTAAGACAGACTTTAGCTACACTTGGATTAGCGTTTACATCCAGACTCTATATTTGTCATTATTACATCATTTTACCCTTTAATATATTTGCACAGCATTTGAATTGATTGAAATTTAATTGTAATTGGCGCATCAGTTCTTGAGTTATGGCCCAAAATGTGTTTCAAAGGTCAGCGACCTTTGAAAATCTAATCAGCCTTGAGTCCAAGTGAGATGTTTGCGCCAAATTTAAAGACATTTCCTCAGAGATTTCCTGAGATATCACATGTACAAATGACAGACAACCCAAACATAAAATGTTTCCGGCCAAGTCGAGCTGTAATGAATCTAATTATCTTCCTGATTTAGGTCAGGAAATATCTGATGAAAGAGTGGCTCGATTCTTCTTCAGTCTTTGTTGCTCAGACTGTTGATGCCAACTACAAACATTTTTCTGTTCGGTAATATAAAAGTCTCCACTGCTGTCGACGACATCGACGTCAGAAACTTAAAGCTGCAATTAGTTTTTGGCCACTTGGGGGCAGCGAAAACAAGATGTGAACATCAACACATCATCACCTTTAAAGCTAAGCAACATAATTCACTTTCATTATCATTAGCTGACGAATGTCCAACACTGACTCTTTTAGTTTTCAGTCTCTCTCTGTCTTTATAATCCATAATATCACGCTCGCTGTGTTCACCAGCTGCTCTCTGACTGTGTCTGCATGCTGTGTTTGGCTTTTTACAGCTTTTTACTCTGATTTCAGCGCTGTGAGACCTCCGAGTTTGACCCATGCTGTAAAAGT
>JBAJHX010000115.1:2426777-2439456 GCA_037176925.1 Amniataba percoides
CAGGACCTGTTACCTTTGGCATTGTAACTCCAAACTTTGGCATTTTAAACTTGCCTCCTTTTCCTTCATGTTCAGTTTCTGTTGTTTTGATATCTAAATCTGCTTTGCCTTCAGTGTCAATGCTGGGTGCTGCAATTTCAACTGTGAGAACCTCTTCAGGAATTTTGATGTCAGCTCCTTCTAATTTGGCTTCTTTGTCTGGCATTTCCACAGTGGCACTTGGCATACCAACTCCAAATTTGGGTAATTTGAAGGCCGGCATCTTAAATTTTGATGGTGATAATTTTGCATCCTTTTTTGAAACCTTGATTTCAGGAGCTGTAATTTCCACTTCAGCAGAAGGTTTTGTCAGTTCAACATCAGAGACTTTGACTTCAGCTTTGGCTTCTGGTAGGTTCAAATCTTTGTCTTTCTTAATCAAACTGAAATCAATTTCTGGCCCTTTTGTTTTTGGCATTGTGATTCCCAACTTTGGCATTTTAAACTTGCTCTCTTGCACATCCATCTTTGCCTTACTTTCTTGTTGTTTTATATCCACGGAAATGTTTGCATCATCTGGAATTTGGATATTAGCTTCAGCTTCTGGTATGTCTCCATCTTTCTTTGATGAGCTTAAATCAATTTCCGGTCCTTTTATTTTTGGCATTTTGATGCCAAATTTAGGCATTTTGAATCTGCCTCCTAGTCCATCAGGTTCACCTTCAGGTTCCAGAGATTTGATGTCCAATTCAGCTTTTTCAACTTCCATCTTTTGCGTTGGAATAGAGACGTCTACATTTCCCAGAGTAATGTCTACCTCAGGAACTTCTGGAAGTTTCCCCTCAGCTTTAACTTCTGGTAGTGTGACATCTATGTTTTTCTTTGACGGACTTAAATCAATTTTAGGTCCTTTCACCTTTGGCATGGAGATTCCAAGAGTTGGTATCTTGAACTTACTACCTGATCCCTCGTTTTTTATCTCAGCCCCGTCAACGTTGATATCCTTTTCTGAATCAGGAACCTGCACACTGACATCTGGACTAACTACTCCGAATTTGGGTGTTTTGATTGTGTGCTCAACTTCAACATCCTTTATTTCACCCCTGATCTCTGGAAGAGAGATGTCAACACTTGGCTTTGTAGCTTCAAGATTAACACCAACACCTGTAAATCTAATGTCCCCATCCTTTTTGGCTGACGAACCATCGACTGAATCAATGTATTCAATGCCATCGATTTCAGGTATTTTGACATCAGATATGACTCCTTCAGTTTGCCCTTTGACTTTCCTTGCTTCAGTTTTTGATGTTTTTACTTCATGGTGGAATATGGTCCTCTCTCCTTCTACATTTATTTTTTCCACAGCAATATTTTGTTTTGGAAAGTCAAATCCAATGTTGGGAATTTTTATGTCTGGTTTTGTAATCCCAAAGGTAGAGGCTGTTATCTTTGCTTTCTTTGATTTCTTATCCGATTCCTCTGTGACTTGTGTCTGAAGAATGATTTCTTCCTGTGTGCTTTCTTGTCCGGGTATTATAATCTGTTCTCGTTCATATACCTCAGTTTTGATGTCTTTTCCGCTTTGTTTTGCCTTAGATTTTTGTTTCTTCTCAGTTTTTTTTAAATCCACCTTGGTTTCAGTTAAAAGTTCATCAGATGTTAAATCAGGAGTTGCGATCTTTGGCAGTTTGATTGTAGTCTTGGAAATATCTGGAGAGGCAGTTATGTCAAATTTAGTGAAGTGTGCCTCATGCTTTGCTTTGGTATCTACTACTTTAGTAGGTGTTTTCACTGATATCCTTTGTGCATTTGCATCTATCACGGTAATTTCTTCAGGTATAGGCACCCCGCAATCATCAACCTTAGGCAGCTTAAATCCAGGAAGTTTTGAAACTGCCTCTTTCACACTGTCAACATCAATTGACAGTTGAACAGTCTCTGCTTGTATTTCTTCATGATATCCTGAAAAAACAGCTTTGGGCTCTTTAATTCCTTTGGCCTTTGTCTTCTTAGACACGTCCTCCATACCTGGGATCTCAATGTCTTCACGTTTGGGAAGTTTTGCTCCAGAAATGCTGCCTTTTGACAGTCGCTCATATGGATCTTCTTTCACTTCTCTACCCTCAGTTGAAAGCTGCTCAACTTTAGCTGTGCTTTCTTCAACATTTATGTTAATTTTTTGAATAGTTTCCTCAGTGGTAATATCGCTAAAGCCTACTTTAGGCAGTTTAAATGTTGGGCTTGTTTTTGCTTCGTGTTTTTGTTTGTCCTTGCCTTTCTTTATTTTTTCTTCACCTTTACGTGGAGATTTTTGCACAAATGCGACATCGGCTGTATCAAGTTCCACCTTTGGGGCACTCATTTCTATCTGCATTGTCTCTGATTTAGCTTTTTGTGTTAACTCAGAACTTGGGATGACGTCAGATTTTTGAATTTCAGGTTGATCTGCGATTTCAAAGCTTGCCCCCAGAGTTTTCAGCCTTTTTGGAGAGGATTTTGCTTTTGCATCTTTCTTATGCGATTTATCCTTCCCCAAAATTTTCATTTTTAATTCAGACTTTTCTTTCTTCTTCTTCTTTCCATCAGGAGACTTACCAGAAGGGCTTTCTTGACCCGCCAAAGCCACAGTTAGGTCTTCAGTTTTCAAAGTGCCTCTTATAGTGATCAATTCCACTTTGTGTTGAACAGTTTGGGGTTCAGTGAGTGTTTGATCATTTTGCTCATGTCTTAATTCCTTCACTTCTTTTAGTTCCTGCGTCACGTAGACTTCAGGTGTTTCTCCTGAGGGGCTCTCGAGGGCTTCAGGTGAAAGCATATCTGATTCATGTGTTTGGATGTTTCCACTTATTTGCCCGCTTGTTGGTGCTTCTGTGTCTTGATCTTCGGATGAACTGATGCGACCTCTCTTTGACAGAGTTGGGAGTTTTATTTTATGCTTCTTCTTGCCTTTGAGAGCATCCTGAGATTTTATAGGCGACTCTGTGTCACTTGTTGTGGGGCTGAGCTCAAGTTTTCTCTGCTCATCAGCCTCTGAGGAACTGTGAGATCTTCTAAAGCCAGACTTTCTTCCTTTTCCAAAGGAGGGAAACTTGGGCCATGAAATTCGGGCATCACCACGCCTTTTGGTTTTCCCTTGCTCTCTCATCTCTGGAGGGTAGACATCATCCTCCTGTTGAACAAGAAAAACATGAAATGTCAGTTTTCATCCCAGGGCTATCCACCACAAAGAGTCTGAGCACACAACTTTAACATATTTACAGGGATGACGTCAGATTCGAGGGTTGGTTCAGCCTCCGTGAAGTCTGGTTTGCGTTTCAAGCAGAGCTTCACTTTGTAAGCCTGAGCGTGCTCCAGAATCTGAATGGCGTCTTCGTACGACACGTTGTCAAAATACACAGTGGCGCTCAAAACTTGATCACCTGCAAAAACAAGAACAAAGATGGGTACCACAGAGATGAGAAAGCGTCAGTGATACCAAAATACGAAAATGACATATATTCATTACACTTTGTGGCATGCTCTTCAAGTTACTTTAGTGAAGATAATGACGTTTTTAAGGACAAAAGTGTTGATAGTTACTCAATCAGTACTTTTTATGGGTGTTGATATATATAAATGTACAGCAAACTACAATATAAAACTAAAAGTACCATTTATTTCCCAATGGACACAATTGAGAGCTTCATTTATCCACAGTGTCTTTAGTTTTTACTGTAGCTGGAAAGCAGATGTCACTGTTCTTTTTTCTCATTTCCAACGTTAGTTTACCTTCTTTCAGTTTCAGATTTTTTGAGGCAGGCGACTCTGGTATCACTTCCTTAATGAAGATCCCCTCTTTGCCCCCTCCACCGTAAATGAGACCCTCTGCACATCCATCTTTGGCCGTTTTCACAATCACCCCAGACTCAGGGCTGTGAACTTCCTGCCAGCACATCAGAATAGAAAGGACAAAGTCATTTTACCTTTAACTGAGCTGTTTTATGCGGCAGCACAGCCTGAAGGGATTCACAGATGCAGCACAAAGAGAGGAAGGTGGAAATGTCTCACCTTCAGTTTGCTCATCTTTGGAGTTGAGCGTTTCTCAAACATGGACCCAAGCCCAGACTTTTTACTTTTCTTTCCACTCCCACTTTTTTGGTGTGGGTCATGCTCCACTTCACACTAAAAGATGAAGAAAAATATTCTTTGAATTTAAAACTAAACGTGATACAGAAGAAAAATGATTGTTGCAGTTATTTAAACAGAAGGAGGTGACTGAGATATTTCATCACGAGGCTTTGAAAGTGTTTGCGTTGAGAAGGAAGCTGAATAAACAGACATTCAGACTTGGGAATAGCTGAGTGCAGATCACATACGACAGTAAACAAAACAGAGAGTCCATCTTCAACAAACTCTGTTAAACAGGGAGCTTCATACTGTAAATGCAGTGGAATGATTGATATATTGTTCCCTCAGATTATTCATTTGTGCCCTCAATATAATTCACAGAATTTGTCATATATACAATTAGATTTAATTCACTAGATTTATATCTTTAACATTGTGTTTAAACACCAAAAACACAAAGCGTATCCACACATCTCTGTCGAAAGTCTAAATAAATTTCCATGAAATCCAGGCCGTCTGTAACGACAGTGTCAAGGAAAAGATGACTGATGGAGGGATGGTGATTATTTAATAACTCCTTTAATTGAGGGTACAGATTTCTAAATTGTTGGAGCAATTTATCAGAAACTTTCCCTGCCACTTAGCAGGCTTTGTGCGACAACAAGATAAAAGCAGTGTTGTTTCCAAAGAGGCCGGATCTACTTCAAGGCTGTGAAGAAAGAAAAAGAGCCAACGGAAGATTTTCTTCCATCAAAGGTTTAGTTATGAATGTGCAAACGGAAAAACACATCTTTAAGAGAGACAACTAAACACAGTAACACACTAAACTAAAAAACATTTCACCATGTAGCTTCACTCGTTTTTGTTTAAGTGATTTAAGATGTTGCTCAAGCTTCGAGTTCATTACATGAGCCAAATACACAACCTTGTTTCTCAGGCACAAGCTTGTTTTTCTAACTTCATTTGTCTACAGCTTAAAAAAAGACTGTTGAATTATAAATAGGCAGCTGAATGAGGCTGGTTAAGTAACCTGGTTAAAGTCTGCTTTCTCAAGTGACTTGATTTGTAAATTAAAATGTTAGAAACAATGCAGCTTCCCCAGAGGAGCTTTGGGATGAAGAGAAACTTGAATTCTTAGTCCTGTTTGTGTTTTATCGTCATGTTCGTGCTGCTGCAGTGCATGTAAACAGGTTATCAGATTTACCTCTTTGTCACTGTCGCTGTATTTTTCGGTTTCAGGATACTCCTCGACGGGCGACGATCCTTGCGGGCGTGGTCGCTCTCCCTCTGCGAACTGAGGCGGCTCGTCACATATCTGCGTGGACGAAAGGTCAGCCAGCACGGAAACAGTCACGTGGTTTATTTTCCGAGAATTATTCTGCTTTTAACCATTTCAAAGAGATATCATGACATTTGAGTCTGTCTCAGTTGGGTATTTTTTTATCTGCCTAAACGGTATCTCTTCTCTTCAGCCACCTGAAAAATGTTTTAAATGTGAAAACTCGTGTCACTGCGCCTGCAAACTGGATCACAAATAGTGTGATAACACCTTGCTGTGCCAAAGGCTGCACTGACTGGGTGTTTGGCATTTAATAATTGTCACATTAATGGTGTTTCCAGGGATGACAATGTTGGCGGGTCTGTCTGTCCAGCACTTTCATCCAAAGCAAAATATCTCAAAAAATCAAAAAATTTATTCCTGTGAGATTTGGTACAGACACAAAAGATCCCCAGAAGACGACTTTTCAGCTTAACAGTGTTTAACCAGAGCAGCAAGACGAGCAAAGTGTGCCAAGTTTAGAAAGCTACAGCTTTTTTTTTTAGTTTGTCAGACACATTATTAATTAACATGTAGGTAAATATAAGTATCAGGTCAGACTTGATATTTGAGAGATTAATGAACTCAGATTAGGATCAGGGCCAAAGAAAGTTCAGGACATAGTGTATATACTGTGTGTGTGTGTGTGTGTGTGTGTGTCACTCACTGAATTGTCTGTACTTTGCTCTGGTCCTCTCAGCCTTCGACCCGCCCCTGTTCAAACACACACACAAAAAAATATTCAAAACTTAAACACCAAATTAAGATCTGACAGCCGTGCATTGAACTTTCAGTAAAGTTTAAATCCAACAGGCACCACAAGCACAAGTAAACAACTTAAGCTCTCATAAAAACACGTTGCATGCACAGTTAAAGGGAAAATTACATTGCGAGACATTTACCTTAAATAAATAATGTCATTAGGTGTCACTGTACTTTTATAAAAAAAGCACCTTAAATGAATTCAGCAAGATCAGGTGTTTAAATGCCTTATTTTATTGTACTAAATCATATTAGTATTATACTAGTACACTTTTAAGATGCTTTTAGCTGTTTAGGTGCTTGAATTTAAATCAAGCTGCACAAATATAAATGCACAAAAACAAAAGTTGGGGTTTTTATTTCTATTCTTTCAGCAGTAAGCTGAGACGTCCACCCGCTCTGACTCCTGACGGTTGTTTTGAGGCTCACAGAGACACTGGAGCCGGTGATGAGACTATTTAGAGTTCTTCCTGGCAATAATTCCCCCAGAGAGCCGCTGCCTCCTTCGCCTGTTAAGTGATCCGCTGTATTGATCAGTAGATTAGCCTCTGCAGCCTCTCAGCTCGGCCCCTCAAGGCTGCCGAAAAGGGAAAGTCTGACTCCAAGTGAATATGGTTAGTCGTATTATTATTCTTACCTAACCTCAGTGTGATCTGACTCCAGTTTAATGTGAGCTTCATTGTATGAGGACTTCTGCAAAGTCGATTTTAAAAGTTCGAGATGAAAATTATCAGATTCCTAAATTCTTACATTTGGATATTACAATGATTGTGGAGAAATAAAGTCTCTGTCCTCCATATTTTCTGCGGTTTTAGAGCCTCATTGACTAATAAATTCATATCAACAAGAGGCCATCGATCAGCAGATGTTTCGTTATGTTAGTAGAAATTAGTATTGAATTCATGCGGTTTCAGTCCACATGGAGAATCGAATTATTTCCGTTGCAAATAAAATGTTTTTGAGCAGCTGATTAATCTTTTTCTATTGAGGATGAGCTGATAAACTGTAGGAGATATTAATTAAAATATTCACTTTTATTGAGGCAAAACAGATCAAGAAATTATTAAAACGTATAAAGTTTATTTCAACATCAACTTGATCTGAATAGAAAGGCTTGTAGTTTAATTGTCTCTCACAGTAACAGCAAAATTAATAAGTGACCAGTTGCAATAGAAGCTTAATAAAGTTAAAATCTTAATATATTTTAAATTATATACAGTAAAAACTTGCACATGATTCACCAAGTGTGTCATTCAGCATTTTTGTTCGATTTTTATAGATGTATTTAATATAGTTTTGCTGTAAAATCAGCTGCTTTGTACGAAAATAGCTTGCACACGTGCACATTTATAATGCAGCACCATTAATTTCTTGTTCTTATTCCTCCACCACACTGACGCCCCACCCACTGCTTTAATGTGTGTCATGTGAAGAGCTGCCTGCCTGTTTAAGTGCATTAGAAGCCAGTTAAGGTAAGAGACTGTATCAGGGTGTGTTGCTGCCTCAGAGTTAAAACTTCAAGCAGCTATCAAATGACTTTATAGCTCAGATTTTTTCCATGACCGATGCTGAAAGAAATACCCGAAGCACAACCTGCATCGTCATCATTAACATACTCTGATCAGCAAAAACACATCGGATTCATCTGACAGAACAGGAGATTCACGCTGGACCCTGAACACACCACAGTCTAGACGTGTTGTGAAATATAATGATCAGCGGCCTCTACAGATGCACCATCAGCAATAATGAATAAAAACTCTCAGTATTTCCACCCTCACCTACCTGCTGCTGCTGTTTGTTCAGCTCCTGGAGATAAACCAAAGCCTTAATAACACCAAACTTCCCCGAAACATTCCTGCTGTGAGAGTGACTGCCAAAGTGGATAAAGTGACTTGTTCGCTCTCAGATGGACAAAAGAGGCGGGACACTTTTAACGTTTGCAGTCACACCTTAGATGTCACTCCCAAATTAAATTAAGTGGTTTCTAAAGCTGCTTTGGTTCAGAGATTTAACTCTTTGCACCACCTTTTCTTTAGATAACCCTAAAACTTACATGAATCCCTCGTTAATTAACAACACAGCTGCTTAATTTTGCTCAGTTAAATAATAAACAGGAGGGAAATTTCTTTGTAATATAGTTAAAATCTTGATTTTAAACTTGTTTTTTTTTGTTTATGTTTATGATGAAACCTTTTGCAGTTGTAGCACGTGAAGTAACTGAGTGCCGCTAATAAATTTAATTTAATAAATGTAATAAAGAGAAATGTAATGCTTTTATGAGTCAGGAGGCATTTAATGGAGTCTGGGGAAACAACTTTTTACATTAATGACCTGCAAACGAAACCCCCAGAATTTCCTAAAAACATCCTTTAAAAAATCAATGTTGCTTTTAAAGCTTTGACATTTTGAGAGATGGCACTGTCAGATAAAAATATCTCAACAACTATTGGACAGATCAAACTGAACTTTTCTTTCATGATCCCCACAGGATGGATCACAATGACTCTGTTGAGCTCTTGACTTTTACTGCAGCACGAGGGCCTCATTTGTGATTTTAAGTCACAACTCTTGGATGCCACAAAGTTTGTTTCATTATTCACGTTCATGTCAGGATGAACTGATAATCGCCTGGACCATCTTCAGGTTATAAACGTTCATCTTGTTCACCTACAACCAGGCGAAACTTTCTCAATATCACCAAGTTATCTGTCGTTGTGAGCATATTAGCAAGCTTTTGTTAGCATTTGATTCAAAGCAGATGTTTAAATTCAACCTCACAGAGCCTCAAACACACCTGCAGAACAAGTTAGTCTTTTGAAATGTCTTTTGTTTGGCAGCAGTAAGTCAGTCTTCAGTCTCATCTTCGCATCAAGGTACAGTCGAGACTATAACTCACTGTGGACATTAGATAATTTAAATGTGTCTGCTGAAATGCAAACAGGTCAAAGAGCAGGAAACACAAAAAGAAACAGGAAGCTGTTTAACATTGAAATACTGAAGTATAAAGGAAAGATGTGGATCAGCTGTGGTTCATTTCAAAGGAGGGTTTCTGTCTTGTTTTATGCAGCCTTGTTTTGAAAGTGCACCTTTCAATTCAGCAGTAAATACGTGACTGAAATAGCATCATTTTTAAAGTTACTGTCAGTAATGGTGTTGTTATGCTTTACGTCTGGTACATTCAGTATTGTGTTTGATCTGCAGAGTGACTGACGGTCCGGTGTTTCCTCAGGAAGTTAGACTGAACAGAATTAGACAGATTCATTAAATTAACGTTTTAAATGAGTGTTTCGGTCCCTGAAGGCTGAAAACCGTCACGTGTCGATGCCATCGCGGTGTGTGTGCTGTGAGCTTTAAGGAGGATTCAGACTCTGCTCGGCGTGACTGACTGATGCATTTCTCATGTTATTCACCGCTTTATCCAGCCGGATGTCCACTTCTCCTGCCCCAACGACTGGCACCGCACATGCAGAAACTCCTTTCTCAAATATTTGTCATGTGGGTGCTGCAGAGGCCCAGATAACAACTCTCACTGCTGACTAAAAGTGTCAAAATAAAATCACGCAGTAGATCTTTTTACTTGTTTGACTTACTGCAGATTAGATATCATAAATATTTTTAAAGCTGCTGCCTAGTGTCCTAATTTTACGGCGATATTCTGCAGATATATTAGCACAGGCGGTAGATGCTGAAGTCTTTCTTTGCAGATCCCGCATGATTCATATTCGGGTGCAGCTGCAGTTCTGGGTTTTGGGTGTGGCTCATCCCTCAGTGCTGATGTGCTTAAAAATGAGGCTTATAAACTGCGGTGTGCTTTGAAACAACACCGAGGACGCTTAAACTCGCCAGCTGTGTCAGCGAACGCCTCGTATACCTGCTCGTGTTGATTTAAATCTTAAGCTCTCAGGTTAAAATCCTAGAAGTTTAAATCATTTTATAGATCAGCTCTCCTGCCTGTTTTGTGTTCGCTGCCTGTCCTCAGCTCATCTCTTACGTAACTTGCTCCAGTTTGTGTTTCCTGCTGAAATTCACCTGGAAGGCTCCCTGAAGCTCCCCTCTTCACTAAACTAATCTAAAGTCATACAGCTCATTATTTGTGCTCTCGGATTTGGATTTTTTGTGTGTGTGTGTGTTTAATAGATAGACACAAGCTCCTTTCACTGAAGGGCAGCTTGTTTGGATCCAAGTTATAATAAGATTTGAGTGAAGGGGGGAAAAAAAACAGAATTCGATTTTCTGCATGGATTATATGAACATGAGACTGTAAAGGCGCATGTTTTCAATCTATTAATCTGCTGCAAACTTGCAGAAAGTTTCATCACGGCTCAGGAATTCGTATCTTAATCTACCCGTTTTTCCCACGACATGCAATTACGACAAAAAGGCTCAGAGACACGTCATTTTTTCAGGTCAGTAACCTACGTTTGGAAACACCTTCGCTTTCCTGGATACTCTTAAATAATTAATTTAGTTACACACATATTTAGTAGTTTTAGTCTCATTGAATGCAAATTATTGAACTGATTACTGCTGTAGATGTACACTGAATATCTTTACCACAGCCAGGTAAAGAGTCAGCATAACTATAATATAATTTTCTTTTAATTTACTGATGTTTTCAAGGTCTGATTTCCAAGAAGTTGCCCCAGTGTGTGTTTAATCTGAGGTGTTGTGCAGAGCTCTTTTCCTCCCTGATGAAAATTACAGTCTAGTCTAATTGATTAAATAAATAAAAAACAAAATATCCTTCAGACTTCAGCTAAACTTTTTTGGTCTAAACCTCATTTTAAGCTTTACCTAGAGGGTAAACAACTCAAAAATATGAAGCCACCTGCTCGAAATTGTTTAACTGAATATTTTCAGCAGCCACACAAACTCTCAAAGTGGTGCGATATTGATTTAAGAGAAGGAATTTGTCCGACTGACTCTGATGGTTCGTAATGGATCAGGATCCGGGCTCAGATCAGCCACCTCGTCTGACTCACTTCCTCGCTCTAAGCTCTCTCTCTCTCTTTATCTCTCTTTATTTCTGACCTTGAGCGTCGCCTGAAGCCTCTCAGAGCGACGCAGACCTCCCCACATCTTCAGGCAGACTGAGTAGCTGCAGAGTTAATGAGGGCAGTTGGGGGAAATGGGAAGAGGCAACCGAGCCGGTATTATTTTTAAATTAATTATTCACCAGACGGCAGATATCCACCCCCTCGTCCGAGCAAACATCAGCCTCACTCATCTCATTATCAGCAACACAACAATCATCAGATATACTCACATGTCCACTTATAACAAACATGATATTTTCTACATACGTGGAAGAAATTAAGCATAACTAAGCAGAGAAAGGAGACACATTCCAGCACATCATCTACGCGTCATGCCGGTGATTCAGCAATTTCTTTGGCTCATTTCACTGCCGGACTTTTCATCCAAACGCTGCATAAACCGATGAGGTCATCTTTAAAACAAAAACGATTTTTTTCCTGCAGTGTCCGCCCAATTGTTGCTCACAAAATACGTCAACAGGAAGTGTTTTCAAACCATCGTTTTCTGCAGAAGCCGCTTGTGTAATAAAATCACAACATTTTACAGATTTGCAGTTCAGACTTTCATCAGGATAAACAGCAGGACGTCTATTTTTTTATGAGCGTAAATTCAAGAAATAGGCCGCATTGCAATGTAACTTGGATATGATAAATTTCACACAAACTATATAACCATGTTCTGCATGCATCCATTTGAAGAAAGCATGAAAACAGAACTAATTTCTGTCTGATTCCCGTAAATTTCTCAAAGACTCTGTGTAAGAAGTGAGATATGAGCTTTGTAAGTTTCAGCATCCTAAACTTTCAGAAGTTTTCATATTTTTTAGGTGAGTGTAGTAAAACTGATGCAAGGTTACAGGTAGTATCTCTGCGCTCTTTCACACAGAGGCTGCAGCTTTAAGGCTTGTGTCTGTGGGGTGTTTGACAGCATTGCTAATTTTGGGAATAGTTCTTTTTTTTTTTTTTTTATCTTTACCCCCAGGAAGTTATCCTCTAACACGGTTTCTGCCACGGTAACCGAGTCTGTTTGCCTTTCAGCCGCGACTTCAAACGCGCAGCGGGAGGCAAACCGCGGCGCCGCCTGACAGCCTCCTCCATGATGACATCTTCAGACGCTCTGCAGACACACCCAGCGCTCACTGCAGGTCAGCAACACAGCTCAGCATCAGCACCGCTCACTCGCTCGCTGTCTCTCTCCATCACAACACACACACACCAGCGTAATCTCTCCCACTGCACTACTGAACCCTGCTGCTGAATCAATGAATTGCTCGGGGGAGAAAGCGCAGACAGAGACAGAGGAGGGGGTGAGAGAGAGAGAGTGATGCCCACCCGTCCCTGAGGAGGCGGCGTGCCAGTTGGGGAAGGCCAGGTGGAAACAGTCGCACATGATGGCAGCGGCGGTGGCGAAGATGAAGTCCCGGGCCGGGCAGAGAGGGAGGGTGGTGGTGTTGTTGTTGGTGGAGGGTTAGGC
>JBAJHX010000115.1:2446639-2456757 GCA_037176925.1 Amniataba percoides
TTTAACAGACCTGTGCTCACAGAGCGTGACAGTAAATTTCATCTTTGGAGAAAAACATGCTAAATTTAAGAGACCTTTTGTCGTTTCTGCACAACTGATTTGCAGAGTTGACTTTTTGGTAATTTGCTGCAGCAGTTTTGTGATTGAAATGATTATTTTAACTTGAAAGGACTTGAAACTTCACATCACGTTCGCAAGTTTGGAAAGAGGAGCGACCATCTGATTTATCCTCTTATCGTTTTCCTCTGTTTATCTTTTGTTAAGATGAATTGTGATGTTTTAATGTTCATTAATTTGGATGTAAATTCATATTTACACAGAAAACTGCAGCCAAACAAGCAATCAATCAGTTAGAAGGTAAAGTCTCTGATCATTAGAAGAAATCAGCTGTAATCAACCTGCTATTGTGATTTTACGTCTTTGATCCAGAGAGAAAATGTCTGAAGAACCATTGGATAAATTTGCTGTATTCTCCAGAAAAAAATCACATCCAGGATCTGTAAAATGATTCTTATAATCCAGTGTGACATTTCTATGGTTATAATCACTCTGTAATCGATGTCCTCCTCCTCATGATCGGCCTACGTGCATGTTGGCGAGAGCACATCTGCCACGTGTGTGTTCCTCATCTACATGCCGTGAACATGTGACACCATTAATTCATATGTTCATAACTCCTGCGGAGAAAATTCGATTGAGCCGTGCAGGACTGATGCAGTGACTTATGATCGTTATCATCATCATCATCATCATCATCATCATCATCAGCGCTGTCGTCATGTGAAAACCGTGTCACGTCTCATGTTGGATTAATCCTCCAGTCTTCAGGCTAATTAAGTCTTCAAAAATCCACATTAAAATGAAACTGTTCATCTTTAATCAATAATCTGTCTCTTGATCGACAGAAGATTCATTGACAACAGTTCTGATAACCGATTAATAATATAAATAATTTATTTAAGAGAAAAGTCAAACTTTCTCTGTTTCCAGCTTCACATATTCGAGTATTTTCTACTTTTCTCTGGTTTGGTTTTGATTATAAACTGAATATTTTCAGGTCCAGAGAAACATCCTTATGATTTATGATGAAATACTTTTTCACTAATTTCAGACAATTTAACATTAATATCAATCACGGTCTATTTTATATAATTTATACTAACTTATGCTTAACTCTTAATGCTCACCATGTACTAATAAGTCATATTTAAGAGATTTACTGACATAAAAGCAACAATAACTTCATGGAAAATGACTCCAATGTAAGATAAAGTTTTGCATAAATACTTTAATATTCAATATCATGAATGAATCTAATAGAATAAAAAGGACGATACTTCCCTCTGAAGCATACCAGTAAGTGTAAAACAGCATAAAATAGAAATGCTCAAGTATAATAGCCTCCTTAGTACTCAGGTAAATGTACTTTCCACCACTTTTACTACATTTGACCCAAATAGAGACTTTTAGGGACTTTCTCGGGTCATTTTGAAAACAGTTTTTGTGCCATATTTTCATCAGCGTGATGTCAACAGTGCCAAAATATTCATCTCTAAATCTTGTTTACCCAAATATATGATATAATATGATATAATTTCTCATATTTCCAGAGTTGTGTTTTAGAAATGCACCAGCTCGGGTCCAGAGAGATGATTTTTTTGGCAGCAGCTGTTCGAAAATGACCCGGTCACTAACTTCTCCTTATTTCCCCTTTCAATTAGAGCGTCCACGTGGTCCGGGGTCACGATCTCGCCAAGAGCCCTGCAAACCACCACAAACTCTCTCTGTCTCACATTTAGTCAAGAAAAACAACATACCAGCAGCTAATTGGTTTCCCAGTGAAAAGTGAAGGGGGGGGGGCTTATTAGAGGGACGGTGCCGGTTCGAATCCATTTCTACGTGAACGTGTTCGGGTCACGTCTCGGACCTGCACGGTGTCTGCTTGTAAATCACTTACAGATAATCAGACAATGAGGAATTTGTTCCTCGGGGTCACGTAGTCAGACACATTCCTGCATCTGTCTTCAGCTGGAGTCAAAGTTGAGACTCAGACGGTCACAAGATTTCAGCCATTTTTTTATTCTTGTGTCACACACAGGTACGTGTTGTTTCATCTCCAGACTGATCACCTGATGAGGCTGTATGTCTTCCCTGTTTTTTGAAAGTTACAAGGGTCACTTTATTCATGTAGATCTATTTATCTATGAAGCCACGTTACAAACAAATCAGTCAGTTAACTTTATTTCTATTGCAACAGATGACAAAATGCAAAAACAGAAATATAAGAAGGATTTCAGGGAATTTTCAAATGTAAAAAAAATAATAAAATTCATTTTTACAATCAGTTAATCCTAAAATTATTTTTACAAGCCAAAATACCAAACTATCTCCAGTCCCAGCTGCTAATTTTGAAGAGTTTCTGTTTGTCTTTAACAAGTTCAGCGTCTGTCCATAATCGATTGTTCATGCAAACAACTTCACACTCGACGCTTCCTTCGGTTTTCGGCAACACACCCGCCAAGTGTGAAGTCGATCGGACGAACGGTTGTTGAGATAATCGAAGGACAGACAGACGGACGGACGGAGACTCCCCCCATTTATAGTTCAATGTGAAAATACATCAATAATTCAGAGTTTGATCTGTTTAAATGGACAAAAAATATATTTTAACTTCAACAAAAGGTCCTCAGTCCTTCCTGACATTGTATAACCCAAACAGATAATTGATAAATCAAGAAAATAATCATATTAATGAATAATTTAATTCATCATTAGTTGCAGTCAGGATGATAAACCATATTTTGTGTGTGTTTTTCTGTATTTTGAACATTTTAAGTGTAGAAATTTTGTGTAGAAAAGCCTGAATCAGCTTTTTTAAACCAGCATGTGGCGCTAAAACTATTCACTATAACCAAACTAATGAAATACTTTCACTTACTGGAATTAATTTGAATAAAACACATTTCTCTAATATAAAATACAATAAAGTGTTCATATTATTAGATGTAATAACACAAACATATTGGCCAAAATATTACTAATATTACTAATACTAATACATACTGTAACTGTAAGATTAAATCTTCTCGGCGTTCTTACAACTTTAATTATACATTAAAAAAAAGGAGAGAGAGAGAAATCGATGTGTTGTCTGTGTGTTCAGCTGCTTGTTTGGACTCTTGATGTTGGAAATGAAAAGTTTTTCATGTAAACACACAAATAATCGTCCTTTCCTGCTGCACTTTTGATGGAAGTGACGTCTTTCTTCTGTTAAAGATTTTAGAAAAGTTGAGTTTAGTGACACAAGTCAAGGCATTCTTCCAAAATAAGACAAGATTTCCAAATTAGTTAGTTATTGATTTGTTTTGTTATTAAAAACAGACCAAAATTATTTAAGAAAATACTGATTTGTGTAACTTGTGTTAGTTAGTGCTCTGTTTCTGTTTTTGGACACCTTACTATAGTTTTTAAAGGACTTTAAAAAATCATTTAAGTTTTTATTCTTCAGCAACATTTAACTGACCAGGCCTCCTTTCACATCTCTTACATGACTCAAACATGTCGGTCTTTACCACAAAAACATGTTTGTTTTTATGGAGAGCTGCTGGATCCAAGCATCCGCCGCTCCGGCCCTTTGTTTTGCAGCAGCAGAGGTTGTTTGTTCTGCGAGTGTGTGCTGAGTCAGCCTGCAGGACGGAGCCAAACGCTCGGCTTCAGTCCGCCGCAGCAGCCCGATGTCTGCCTGCAGAGAAACACTAAACCACAGCCGCTCACACACACACACACACACACACACACCGTGACTAATGTGCCTGTCATCACAGACAGACAGATAGACAGATAGATAGATAGATAGATAGATAGATAGATAGATAGATAGATAGATAGATAGATAGATAGATGTCAGACTCTCCACGTGTTTTGCAGCAGCAGCTCACGTGTTGCTCCTCCTCGTGTGTGACCACTCCCTGAATTCCTGCAGCTCGACCTTCCTTCTGTCCGACTCTCTGGAGAGAAATCAGCCTCATAAAGGAGGATGAGAATCACCAAAGATTAAAGGCTGCAAAAAGAGCGAAAAACACACTTAAATGTGAAGTTTCGTGTCGTGTTTGCGCCTCTTTGTTCTTGAACAGTCCAACATTAGCTGCAGCTGCATCAGGTCAGTTTTATATATTATCTCTATTGCTCCTTTTAAAAGAATAAAAGAGACAAATAAAGGGCAAAATTCAGCCTCTGTGGAGCCACATTTAAGCAGAAGTTCATCCCAGACAGACGTATGAGAAGCTTTTTGTTGTTTTTGCTTAAGTAAAACTGAGAGAGGTAACTCTTATTACAGTCGTGTGCTCGAGTCTGAGGAAATTTATTCGATTATGTGAGACTTTCTCTCTTTTTACTGCCCTGAATTCTTCTGGCAGCACAAGTTACCGCTTACTCTCAAGATTAGGAGTTTTAAAAGGATGTTTTTATAATAACGAGATCGACCGCTTTGTGTGAAGATCGAGTTCATGATGAAGCTGCAGAAACACCAAACTCCAGGATCAACTAACACCACCGAACATACTTTTTAGATTTGCAGCGTCACGCTTTCTACAGGCGTCTGCATTTCAGACAAATGACCACCGGGGGGCAGCCTCTGCTCACATTTGACTCTTCGGCCATGTGGAGAAAAACACACAGAGGCAGATTTTACCCTCAGCTAAGCTTTCCAGGCCGTTTACCGCCTGGAAAATGCTCCCCCGTTTAAATAGGTTAGAGATGTTTACACGTCTGGGTTGAGCAGTGACAGTGAATGTGGCAGGATTACGATGCAGTTTGAGGGAAAAAGGTGTTTTTCAGGACGAAACAAACCTACCAGCTGCAAAAAAACAACAGCTCGTCCACAAACCACATGCAGCCGGTGGAGTATTGACTAATATCTCATTGTGTATGCATGGCTGGTGTGCAGCAGGGCACGTTTCTCAGAGAGGCTGAAATGGGACGTTATGTTTTGTTTTCTGGAGGTTAATATTTGTGTCTTTGACCCAAAAAACAACACACACAAACAGGCCTGTGGTGTTGCGTAATGAGGCCTGATTTACTGTTTTCAGGTGAATAAAAGACTCACACGAAGCAGGTCGGGTATTTTTACTGTATTATTATTGAATAAAATCTATAAAATATTCCACAAAAAATACAATACATTATTAATTATCATCTTTTTACATAGCAAACCCATCCTTCAGTTACATTTATTTCAGCTTCGACAACACACAGCTTGTGCTTTACAGACCGCACTGACACACTCCCGTACGATTATAAATAACACTGCAGCTTCCTGCTTCTTCAGTCCAGGCAGACAGATTATGTCAATGAAACAAACAGAAGTGTGTTTGTATTATTAGTATTTCACAGGCTGAAATCTCACTCAGAGCTTCTGCGCAGAGCGAAAAACAAGTTGTTGTTGGAGCGGCCGTGTGCTCCTCGTACATCAATCTTGCTCCCCGTTCGTCTCGTGTGATTGGTCGGTGGTCTGAGTCCGGGGCGAAAACAAGCTCCAGACTCCTCCTCCTGAACAAGTGACGCAAGCCGCTTCCTCCCACCCCTCCTCCTCCTCCTCCACGTCCTCCTCCTCCTCTTATTTTTCCCTCCTGGCCCTCGCTGCCACCTCCTCCCTCGGCTAGTCCGCTGTCAGCCTGTCAGGATACATTAAGCTCACGAGCCGCTCGCCGTTTTTCTGAGCTCTTAGGAGGGAAAAAAGGCCGAGTAGAGAGGAAGGAGCGATGGCGGTGCTGTGCTTTTACGTAACACCTCACCATACTTCTCAGGTTTTTTATTTTTATCAATGAAGCTAGAGCTCAGACAGCCACAAAAAAGATGAAGATGAATAAAAAATCAGGTTCAGTAGTAAGGCACGCTGTCGACATGAGACGAGATGAGGACGGATCGCTTTGGTCTGACAGGAAAAGCATCAGCCGAGTTTGAAAACAAAAAAAAAAGAACAACTTAACGTGGTTTCTATCAGCGACAGACGGGAGTGTCCAGGTAAACCGGCGACAGACAGACAGACAGACATCAGGAGGTAGAACGGGAGTAAAGCTTCACTCGCTGCATCTCTTCTACTTGGACAGGTGATTGGAGGTTCAGGTAGAAACACATAAAAAACTACTTTTAAAAAACTCCCGATAAAAATTCATCAATACCATCGTGTCCATAAAAATACTTCTGTTACAATTCTGAGACGTGGCGAAGGTTTTTTCCCGGTCGCCGACTTGAGGCGATCAGCTCCTCAAATCAGGACCAGGCTGGGTTTACATTACGTTTTAAAATACATGTCTGACGCTGCGTCGTTGCATTTGTCGTGAAAACAAGCTGCCGAGAAGGATAAAACTGTTCACGTCGACCTCGAGGCGAATGGATGAGAGTTCGTTCGTTCGCTGCGAAAGGTCGAAAAGATTTGAAATTATAAGTTAAACTCAACACAACATGACTCTACGTACAAAGAACATCTGCTGCAGTTTGTGGTTGATTTTTCATTCATAAATAAGATCAGATAAAGGCGTTAAACATCTATCACCGCTTTTCACACCCTCTTTTTGTGAAACGACGTCTCCGGGGATCTGAAGCTGAACTTCTTTGGCTGGTAAACCCCCCAAAAATTCAGCAGCCACTTTCTCTTTTTCATGAGCCAAATAAATATATAAACTCTGACGGCTGAACAAGAGCAGAAAAAGACTTTCTCTCGTTTGAAGATCCCACGAGGAGCGATAAAAACCGTTCAGACCAGATCTTTGCCCTCCTGGCTGGCTGCAGCGCGGCCTCTTAAGTAATTGAAGGGATTTCAATTAATAATCAACCAGGTCTGAACAGAACGAGCTCGGGTTCCTCCGTCCTGAGAGGTGGATTCACTCAAAGAGGCGCTGCTGCTTTTTTAGTGATAAAAAGAAAAACAAGAGAGAAAAGTGGCATAAAAACAGAGGTCGGACGTTTAAAGCTCCATCTGACAGAATTGAGGAAAATCCACCTTCTCACACTGTTAAACAGCTTCAATCTGTCTTCAAACTTTATCTGCTTCTTCTTCTTTTTCAACAAATGATTCCCCTAAAACCTGTTTGGTCTCTGTCGGCTCAAAATTGCACTTCTCCTTGTAAAATGTCAGCGAACTGAACTTGTCTGTCGTTACATTGCACTGAGAATATTCATGTACGAGCCGTCACGTCACTTTGAGTTACAAAAACCTAAAACTGTGTGAAGTTTTTAAGAGTGGATGTTTCCTTTAAACTGTCTTCTGTCTAATTTGAGGCACAAGCTTGTGTGTGTAACTCTTCATATTTCATATAAACGAGTTACACGCACGAGAATTTGTAGGTTTTAACTGAACCGAAACATCAGATGGAGCAATAAAAGTCCAACATCACATCAGTCTGTCGACTTAAAGTTGGTCCTTGTTCCCCGTCTCGACTGTCCTCAGCCTCCGAGTCTTTGATTAACCGAGTGCAGAAAGTGTTCAGGGGTCCATCGTGAGATCAGGACTTCACCAGGATCTCCATGATGTGGTCCAGCTCGTTCAGGTCCATCAGACACGACTGGCGGCCCCCGGCCGAGGCGTGACCGGGAGGACGCACTTTCACGTCCTCGTCCGCCCAAAGCGAAACGCTGATGGGCCACAGGGAGCCGGCCGCCCACGCCGAGGGCAGGTCCGAAGTCTCGTACATCGAGGTGTCGATGTCCTCGAAGATATCGTCCAGGGCGAGGTCGCTGAGGTAGCCCATGGCGTTTACTGCATCGCTAAAAGCACTGATCGATTTCTGCTCGTCCAACGAGCCGTCCGCCTCCCGAGAGAGTTCAGGGGACGGCGGCGGAGACAGAGGCAGGTCGTCCCCGTCGCCCTCCGCACAGCCGGGACACGTCACCGCCGCGTCGCCCCTGAAGTCGTCCCTGAGAAGGCAGGAGTCGGGGTCGACGCCGAGCAGCGCCTCCGACGGGCAGCTTCCCGCGCCGTCGCTCTGCATGTCCTCCTGGATCTGCCTGAGCGTGTTGATGAGCAGCACCGAGCGCCGCAGGCTGAGCTCCATCCCGGCCTGGTAGCTCTGCAGCTTCTCCAAACAGAGGCCGAGCACCAGCTGCCGCTGCTGCAGGTGGCTCATGTCGGACTTGGACGGACCCACGAGGAACCCGCCGCCATCGCCCGCGTCCTCCTCCACATTTTTCTCCTTCTCGTCGGGGAGCGTCTCGACCTCCAGCTCCTCCAAACAGCTCCACTTCCGCTTCACACCGCGACCCAACATCGACCTGCATCAACACACACGGTGCATTCAAAGACAAGTTTATAACATGAATGTATTTACATCTTTAGAGCAACACTGCAACACGACGGCTTTAATTAAAGTACATTATCGGCTCCTTAAGACAGACTTTAACTTAACAGAAGGGAAATATTTTACTGCCTTTTGTCAAAACCTGCAAGCGTTGTCTTCACTGTCAATTTATCTATTTATATACCAACATATACCATTTCTCTATCTATAATTATGTTTACACTGGATGTTGGACTCTTGGTGGTTGGAAAAGTAAAGAAATGCACCATTATTTCTCAGAAATCATTACTTTAAAGTCAGAATAGTTTCCGATTAACGCGATAAGTTGATTAATTGACTAATAATTTCAGCTTTAAGAGACATAAACGTCTGTAAAAGTAGCTTCGTTTGAGAGGAAAACAGTAAAAGTGAGTTTAAAAGCAGCAGCTGGGGTGATTATTACACATTGAGGCACATTGAGGATCACATCAGGCTGCGTCGCCGTGTAATAAACCAACCAGTTTATGTAACAGCACCAACACGGCCAGTTCCCCATTCGCTTTCACTCGATCAGCTGAAGAATAAAGCAGCACAGGATTTTACACTGTCAGGCTGCTTAAACCTGCACAAGTTTAAAGGACGAAACTTTTATTTTTGTCCATTTTGGAGCTTTAAAACGGGGACGTTACAGCTGCTATGAGTCACCCTGAATGCCGAGACACTTTACTCATCCTCCGCTTCAGTTAGAGCTCATTCACTGTCATTAAAATGTTTAAAAAAGGCAATTAAAAGCTAAAAAGATCCCATTTAAAGACAGTTTGACCCCCATGTGAGGATATTAAACGCAGCTTGGTTTCATTTCTTAGACACCAGAATAAATAAACTACATTATAAAAACAACTTATCAGCACATGTTTAGTCTTTATAGTAGTAAAATAATCAAATAATTTCACTCCATCTTACTTATTTTTATTCTAAAGAGCCCTTAAATCCCCCACAGCCCCTTCACGGTCCCGGACCTCGGTGGGAAACGCCAGCTCCGTTTGAACCAACTTTAAAAAAAGATTAAATTTCAGATGTTTTAAAAGATAAAAGATTATTTTAACAACCTTACGTGTTTCTCCGCGGTCTCATCAGCTGCGGGGCTCCGTCGTGTCTCCGGCTGCGTTCCTCCGCTGTCGAGCCCCGGGAGTGTGAGGGACGCTCGGTCCGGGAGGGGGGAGGGGACGGTCCGGAGCTCCGGGGCTCCGGCACGCCGGGCGCTGATTGGCCGGCGCGGCCGCGGATCGCGCCTCCTCCTCGGCCTCCTCCTCCGCCACTCACGGGGCAGCGAATGTGCGGCCGCCGCGTTCAGGAACGGCTCGGAAATCTGAGAGACAGCGAGCACACGTGAGGGACGGTGGACAGTGAGATGGAGGAGGGGTGGACTCTAGCGAGAAATATCTATCTATCTATCTGTCTATCTATCTCTTTCTTTCTTTCTCTTTCTTTCTTTTTCTATCATCTAATGTTTTCTATCTATCTGTCTGTCTCTATCATCTAATTTTTTCTTTCTGTCTTGTTTGTTTCTCTCTATCTTTCTATCTATCTGTTTCTCTTTCTATCT
The DNA here is from genome assembly GCA_037176925.1 of Amniataba percoides. Taxonomy (NCBI): domain Eukaryota; kingdom Metazoa; phylum Chordata; class Actinopteri; order Centrarchiformes; family Terapontidae; genus Amniataba; species Amniataba percoides. The sequence goes on from JBAJHX010000115.1 coordinate 2,456,519, forward strand.
ATAGTTCTATCTTTCTTTCCTTACTTTCTTTATTTTCTTTCTTTATCTCTATATCTCTTTCTTTCTCTTCATATATATCTATCTATCTCTTTCTTTCTTTCTTCATTTCTTTTTATATTCCTTCTTTTTTTCTATTATTTCTATCTTCCTGTATTTCTTTTTTATCTATCTATCTATCTATCTATCTATCTATCTATCTATCTATCTATCTGTCTGTCTGTCTGTCTGTCTATCTATCT
>JBAJHX010000115.1:2461724-2496431 GCA_037176925.1 Amniataba percoides
TATCTATCTATCTATCTATCTATCTATCTATCTATCTATCTATCTATCTGTCTGTCTGTCTGTCTGTCTATCTATCTGTTTCTCTTTCTGTATGTCTCTTTCTTTCTTCTTTCCGTCTATTTTTCATTCTTTCTATCCATCTATCTGTCTATCTTTTTCTCTTTCTATTCTGTCTATTTCTCTGTTTTGTTCTCTGTTTTCTCTGTTCTGATCCTTTTCTCTCAGTCAGCGTCACAACATATAAAATCTGAATAAGTGTAAATATAAAGATATAAATAAATACGGGATAAATGCACGTATAGACTCTAAAACTGACAACCAGAGTCGCCACCACAGTGCAAAAACACTCTTCACTCAAATAAAAGTTCAGTAATATCTGCAAAATGTTAAAAGTAAAAGTTCTCATTAGGCAGTTAAATGTTACTGAATAAAAAACGCTGTGATTTCTCAAACCGTAAGCCTCCGTTTAGTTTTTATACCTTTAAAACAAGAAAAGTGTCTCATTACTACTCAGGCTAGAAAGGCTCATTTGTGGGGAAAATGCCAAATAGAGGCACTTTTTCAGTGTTGTGATTTAAGACATCCAAGAATATAAAAGGACATTTATTACGGGAGACAGAAAATGGTGTATTTTCTTATAAAGGATTAGTATTAATAATTCTTTTGGTCATATATTCCCCTATTAAATATCACAGTAATACTGTGTTTCTACATTTTTTTGGCCCATAAAACAGATTTCAGATGACAAAAATCTCATAACACATTTATTTAATCAGTTATAAAGACAAAATAATATAAAAAATAATAAAAAATAATAATATATTTCAAAACTATGAAAGAAATATGAATCTGTCAGTATGAGAAATATCTAGAAGGCGTGTAAAGTTGCAGCGAGCGCCTGAACGCAGCACGTTAAAGGGACAGATGAGTCAGAGGGGAAGAAGGAGAACGTGACCGGAAAGACGGCGAAGGCAAACACCAAATAAGGAAACTCTTCATTCACGTTTTTTCTGTCCCTTCCTCCTGACGCTGTCACGGCTGCACTTCTTCCTTCCTCGTCTCTCTTCTCCCGCACAACAGAGCGTAAACATCTGCAAAATATTCATGCCACTGCTTTTCTGACGGTCGCATGAGCTTTAAAATCCAGATTAAAAACCTCGAAATGTTGATGTGCCTGTGAGATCTTTCATTTCATGCTGCCAAAACAGCCAAAATACAGAAAAAGAACAAGATCTAGTAAGTAAATTATATCTTTATGCATGCAGGTGTTAGTTAAAGGTGTAGTTTATCCCAACATTTACAATAACACAACTCATATTTCCTTATTAACTGTCTGTTCTGTGTGTTCATTCAAAGGATCTGCAGACAGAAAACAAACAGAGCAGCCAAGTTTCTGCAGAGAACTAAATCATTTGTGTTACTGTGAATATTCATCTCTCCATCTGTCTCCAGAGAGGGGCTGTTTCATAACTGGTGTGTCAAAATCAATAAATATTCACCGTATCTAACAAGTCACACACCAGCTGAATTAATCTGGTTTAGTACAGCAGTGTGAGAGTTTATTGCAATAAACGGATAAAAAATTATGCCGAATTAACTAAATTGTCATGTTGACTTGTAAACAGTCTGACTAAATGCTCTGTCAGGTTCGTCTGCAAGATGAGATGCTAACAAAATTTAAAATACTTGTTTTCTAAATGGAGTTTGGACAGGGCTTTCCAGACTTGTAGACTCCTCATTTAATAAACGTCTTTGTTTGCTAACAGTTTTTATGGAAGCTTAATTAAAGATGTTAATCTCTGTTAGACAAACAGAGAATTTAATTAGCTCTGGGGCCTGCTGTATTATTATTTTATGATGTTTTATCCAATCAAATGTTTGTGTACTTTGTGGGAAAAGGTCGTCTCGCCCACAGATCTCAAGTTTATGAGAAGCACCTGAAGGCAGCATGAGGCCTGTCGGCACTTTGACCTTTAACCCGCTCACGTTTTTAAAGGCGGAGCAGTCCTCCCGCAGCAGACGACACACGTTTCACGCAGCACAGTGTGTTGTATGTGATGTTGAAGGTCAGAGTAGTTGCACTTGTACATGTCAGGAGTGAAAATAAACACACTTCATGGTGTAAACTTTGGATTTCTACTGCATATCTGAAACACTACGTGTACTTCCTGCACCAGATTCACTCTTTTCTCTGTTGCTGCATGTTAAGACACAATAGTCTCTTTCTCTGATGACTCGGTTTTTCCTCGGGCCAGCCTTTTTGCTGAGTCACCGTGAAGCCATTAATCTTTAACTATGGACAAACCCAGACTCGGCAGTGAGCCAACATGAAGAGCGAGCTGCAATTTGACGAACAAATACCTCTTTTTTTTTACAGGCTTTGATTGAACTGCTGCATGTTTAAGAATATGCAAAGCCTTCTCCTCAGTAGTCTAAGAAGACATTCATTTTTAAAAGAAAATCATGTGAGCAGGTTTGCATGTGTGTGCATGTGTCGAGCTGCAAACAGACAATCGTCCTGTTTTGTTGAACCCATTGTGGCTCCCTCCGCATATCTAATGCAGAATCTCACGGTCCAACATCATCATGTGAGAGCACGTGAGGACAAAAGTCTGCAGCCAAAGTGCAGCCGAGCCACGTTTAACTCACTTTCTCTTTTTTTATACTACCAAGCCTACTCACAGAAAAATAAAATGCAAACACTCTTGTTGTGGCAGTGCACTTAACACCTTCAGGATTTACCTGGTCTTTGCGCTTTGCATACGGAGGACGATTTCTGCAAGAGCCGAGCTGCAGTTTGAATGTTTTGTCTTCATTGCTGAGTTAAATATTTCATTTAATCTACTTTGTGTGGAGGCAGCTCTGCCTTCAGATGCAGGTTTGTTTGGCCTGTTCGGTGTCTTGTTATCATACAGACACTTCAGTGTTTTATTGGCACAACTACCAAAACTTTTTGCACAATTTTCAACCACGCAGTTGCCCGCTTAATGTCAGTTACGACTATTTGCCTCGGCTGATCTGTTGCTTTGAGTGAGAGCTGGAACATTGATCAGTTTAGCTTTCTCAACAAAATGACTATTACCCGGTAACCACATCTGTTAGTTGCAGCCTTTCATGCAACCAGTTTACTTTTTTTTAACCATTGTCTTGCCGTACTGCTCTTAATCTTACACACCTCATTGCTATGCATCCTGCAAACAGCTGTTAAAAAGAGGAAAAACAGCACTTTTTGTGTGTTTTTGTCAGCTTCGAAAGGACGCTTCATATCTACACAGGCAGCAGGCCGCCTCGTGTGGAGCCTGTGATGTTTCTACAGTAGCCTTGAAAGGACAAACTGGCTATATACGGGGCATTTTGCATTTGTAGTAGCAGCTTAAATTTGGTGGTAAAAGATGCGAGCGACCGTTTTTATCTTCACATAGTCCAGTCCTGGTTGTTTGAGATTCACAGGTGCCGGCAGTAAGTTTATTTAAACCCCTAAATATCAGCGTAGTGAAAAAACAATCAATTATCAGCAAAAAATAACATATTTTTGGTTTTGATTTATCATCTGTATGAGAATATGGTCATTTGCTTTATGCAGAAATCTTACCTGAATCAAAAAGGTCAGTACAGGTTTATCATAAAAGCAGTAAAACAAACACAGAAGTGATCACACACAAACCACACGATCAATAGTTGCACCTTTTATTATAAAAAATATTTACAAAGATGCTACAAGTTTTTTTCCTTAATATAAAAAAATGCATACATTTTACAACGGTAATTAGTCTTTGAAGTTCTAGCTCCCATTCAGACCAGAGTGACATCCTTCAGGAGTGTTGTGGTAAGGTATTCAGCGTGTCGTAATACTGTATTTTTGTCAATACATTTTGTTTGCCTGAGTTAATCTCTTCATCACGATGATAAGGAACAATTTTGAAAAATGCATTTGATTCTTCCACATCTTTAGGAGAAAGGCAACTGTTTGCATAAAAGGAATTAAAGGACATTTGAGTCGTATACAATCATTTTGAAACACGTATGACAGAGCTGCATAGTGACTTGAATAGTAACCCGGTTATTATTATTACTACTAATAATAATAGGAAAAAAAGAAGTGAGGAATAAATAGGTACTGCATTCAAAACAGAGGGAGAAATTTGGATAAATATAATTTCATCGGGCCTCGTGGTTGATTTGATACGTCAATGTGGCATGTCTGTACCTAGATATAATAAATACAATAAATAAAAACAACAATAAATTAGATTGGGTTAACACACAGAATTCTTCATTTGCAGTTCGAACAAATGAGAGAAAGAAATATGGCTTCTTGATGCAGTTATCACCCCGTGGTTTCTCCAAATGCTTCCGGAAAAGCGATCATTATTATTATTGTTATTCGAGCTGTGTGAAGCAGGGCAGGAAACTTACTTTAATTTGTCTACTGGATCCTGTAAACTTACCAGAAACAGTCAAATCTTAACCAGCGTCTGGTTGGTGGCCGGCAGTAATTTCCCTGCCCTGCGTAAAGCTTTGAGAAAATGAAAGAACAGCGCCTATAAAGTGTGACGATGCCAGCCCTGACACCTGTTACAGTCGACGTGTTATACCAAACCATGGGAAGACACTGTTCCGAGTCTGGCTACATTAAAATCTTAAAAACCGCTTGGGAGGGAAAAAATAATAATAATATCAAATGATACTTGCAAAATCCCCCAGCTGTATAATGCAAAAAATATATTTCTATATACACATACGTACATATACATATATTCCATTCATAATTGCTCAAATCTTTAGGAAAATATGCATTGATTCATAGATTTGGATTTACAATTTGTTCTGGTTTCTGATGCATGTAGTGTGATGAATTGTTCCTCAGTCCATGTAACAATAAATAGAAATGGACAAAATGGCAGAGAGTACGACCAGAAGGAGCTAGTATGACAGAATGTATGACAGACGTAAACATGGAAAGTATGTAAATAAGAATGCATCATGGTATAAGTAATTATCTTCGCCCTCTCACAGATATTGTCAAGTTTTTGGAGTTCATCAACAAAGTAGGAAACTAACCGCATCGCCCACACAGGCTGCGGCGGCCTGCGAATCCCACAATTCATTAATTTCACCCTCTCTGCTTTTAACTGCCAATTATGTGGGGTTTTTTGTGAATAAAAGATGAAGGTCCCAACAGCAGCTGCCGACTAAATGGCCGTCAGAGGAGACTAACTACGCCCCCAACAGCCGATCCCAAAAATCTACTCGGCTTGCTGTTAATTTCCCACCTTGTCCCAAAACCTCCAACAACCTCCATGTGTAACAATACCACATACAGAACATGCACACGGGTACTGTGCATAGTCTGGAAAGAGTCTGAGGGATCAGCACAGGCCGGAGGAATGTTCGCAGTTTCAGGAGCCCACTATGATCTCCATGATGTGGTCCAGTTCGTTCAGGTCTGACCGGCAGCTCGAGCTGGAGCTCAGGGCGGTCGGCCCGTGAGAGGAAAGGCTCTCCAGCAGGTCGTAGGGCCCCATCTTGGGGGCGCTCTGCATGCCTGTCAGCACCGTGTCGAGGTCATAGTAGGACGGGTCCACGTCTGAAAACAGTTCCTCCAGCGCGGGGTCAGGGGGCGGCGCCGGGTGCTTGATCTCAAAAGTCCCAAAAACCTGCTCCCCTGTCCTGGAGTCTGCGCTCAGGTGGTCCCGGTCTCCCTCCTCTCCCTCCGACACACACTCTTCGCTGTCCTCCTCTTCATCCTCCTCGCATTCGCCGTCTTCCTCTTCCTCCTCCCAGCAGGGCCCCATGCCGAAGGGACCCGCCAGGTAGGAGGCCGAGGACAGCTGGGGGGAGACGGGCGACAAAGTGGACATGGTGACCTCGGTCTCCACGTCTCCCTCCATCACCACCTCTTCGGCGTGGTAGCCTTCCTCCAGACCGACCACGGAGAACGGCTTCGGGCTCTGCCCGGCCTGAGCCGCCGCGTCCGTCTGCCGGCACAGCACCTCGGTGGCCACCAGGCGGTCGGCGGGACACTGGGCGGCCGCCAGCGCCTGGGTCATGATCTGCCAGGTGCCGTCCTGGGTCATCTCCTCCTGGATCTGCCGCACTGTGTTGGCGATGAGCACCGAGCGGCACAGGTTGGGCTCCACCAGCATGTGGCAGAGCTGCAGCTTGATCAGCGACATGTCGAGAAGCGACTGCCGCTGCAGGCTGTAAGAGGACGACAGCGTCCGAGCCACCGCAGAGGAAGCTGCCGGGCCCTGGTCACCGCTGGAGACCGGCTCCTCCCCGGAGTCTGAGAACTTGCGCTTGGTGCCCTTCGGGAACATGTTGTCTCTCTGCGGTGATGGCGAGGAGAAAGAAACACAGTCAGACATGAAAGCAACACTCGTCTGAGCATTTACTAATTTTTCACACTGACAAACAAACAAAATGCCTACTGTTCTGAATTTCACTAGCTAAGATCAAAGTGAAAAGAGTAAGTGTCATGTAATTAATGTTGTCAGTGTGTGTGGTGAGGCTATGTGGTGGAGTATTTGTATGGACGTGAGGGAGCTACAGCTACAATCTGCTCAACAGCAGCTGTGACTTTATCAATAAACTCTACAGGTTTTAACTCTTTATCAACTACAGTAAACAGTAAATTGTTTGTTGTAGTTTTTTTCTTAAAGTTTGCTATACCTTTCCTGTTGAGAGGCACAGGCAATAGCAATGCAGCTTGGTCCCGGCTGCAACGCTTCAAGTACTTTTGTACGAGCGACAAGCAGCTTTTGTTCAGCACCATTTCTGCCCATTTTAGGCCAGTCTGAGGCAAGACTCCTGCTGGGCGGAACAACCACACTTTTAACAGACCACTGAGCCACCGAAAATAGCATGGTTACCAACTAAATGCCGACGCTGCATCAAAGTAAGCACAGACTAGAGAGACCTTTGTCAGAAAACAAAAACAGCACTCAAGTTACATGATCAGTGCACTCATATTCTTTCCCACTGTCACCTGTGATCAAGAAAATATCCTAATCAATAAGGTGCTTTTTTGAAGGGTAAAAGTGATAAGAAGGTGGAAAAACAACAGCATTTTACAATATTCACAATACAATATTACCACCATGACCCACTAATATTTACAAGGGATATCAGGTTTCCATGTCTACACACACACGACACGCTTCAAAAAACTAGTTGAACAAGAATTTCACTTTCTCTTCACTGAGGGAGGGGAAGAAAAGCAGAGTCAACTTCCTTATTGCGCACCGTTTGGAGCACACAGATGTCTTAACAGGAACAAAACAACGCTCCTGCCAACATTAAAAAGGGCCCTCTGACTCCCCCAAAATAAACGGGATGCAAGTAAACAGGAGACTGAGCTCTGAACAGCAGCCTGTGGTATTTCATTTTCCATCAGACAGAGAAAAAAAATAGTGCGCAGTGTCCGGCTGTGTCTCCTCTGTGTTAAAAAACAAAAAACCTGTTGGCAGGGCGTTTTGGGTGAGTGATTCACTTGCTTTAAATTTCTATTTGTGATACATTTTTCACAAAATAATCACAAAAAAAGTTAAACCAGGGGTACAATGGAGAAAAGGGTTTTAAAAGCATGGCATTAAGGGTTTACAGAGGAGAAATCAAACAACAGAGAGTTGTTAACAGTTTCACAAAGGCTGCCCACTTATTCTCACAAGTCATCTACGCAGCAACAGAGCAGATATTGTTTTTTCTTTAAATGTTCGTCTCGGGTTGCCGGGCAAAACTGAGGCCCTATAATCTGTGAAAATTACACACCATCTTACACTTAACACATAGTGGCACTCAGGGCGAGATTTTTACAGCCAAAAAACAACTGGGGTGACAAAAAAATAAAAGAAAAACACACCAAATAATTTAACATTTTACATTTTATCAACACACAATCAAACATTTAATCAATACGATTGAGTGATTGCTAATTAGGAATTGATTGTAAACCCTTCAAATGAGAAAGACAAATGAACAGCTACTGTCTCCACCTGATTGATCTGATGAATAATCTGTATTATCAGCACCATGTTTCTTTTAAAAAAGTTATAATCCATACCAAATAAAGAAAAAGGAGAAGTGGATCTAAATGTACACTGGAGGTCTTTGAGTCCTCGCTCGCACACACACAACAACATTTCCTGACAAGTGGACAGAACAGGAAAAAAAAGTCATTTATGAAGGTACCCGGAGATCTAAAATACAAAAAAGGATGAGAAAACAATTACGGACGTATGGTGTCTTCTTGTGTGGTGCATTTGTGCTGGCCCCTGTTAAACAAGAGACACTACAGAGATCTATCTCCCTGAAGGAAAAACAACAACAGTGTGTAAAAAAATTGAAATAGAAAAGGGAAATACAACCAGGAAGACCTACAACCTGAGAGAAAGCACACTGCACAGAGAATTAAAAAACAGTTTTGGACATGACAGAATATCAGGAATATTGATTAATCTGGTTTTTGAACACCCGATAGTTGAGCATTTTGGGGTTAAATCTCAGCAATGCTGCTTGGAAGTTAATTTAACTGCAAATAAAATTAATCTACAGAATAATACTCAGTATGTTTTATTTATTTATTTTTTATTAAATGGCTTTTTGCTCCTGCAGCTGTAGCAGACAAACATGTCATACAACTGATGCAGAAAACAGTGTGTGCTCTGAAAAAGACTAATCAATAAGGATGTATTAATTACCAACATCTCTGGTAATAACTGTGCTATTAATACTTTCTTAATGATTAGATTTTTCAATAAATTCAGAAAAATTCCCAGAAAGTGATCGACATAATTATAAAAACTCCCTGTTGGATAAAAACAAAACGCAGTACATTAAATAAAAAATATCACAACCTCAAAGTGAACAAAGAACTAATTGTGCATATTTTTATGTTTTCCTATTGAACTATAACGGACTGCTGCTATTACACATTTTAAGATGAATTATAATAAATATTAAGGCTGCATCTAATGATTATTTTTGTTCTCTTGGTCAATCTGCAGATAATTTTCCCCATTAATGGATTCATTGTTTGGTCTAAAACAGTAGAAAAATGTGGAAACATGCCTGTCACAATACGCAATAACCATCAAACGTATAAGTTTGTCAGATTAATAATCAAAATCAATAAAATATTCAAGTTATCGCAATGAAAGGTAAAGAAAAGTGGAGAATTGTCACATTTGAGAGGCAAAAACAATCAAACTTGTACCCGAAAAAACTACTTGAACAACTGGTTTTCTATTTATTTCCTCATAAATGAATCAGGAAATCACTGCAGCTCTAATATATGCAATATTATCTGTAATTATGTTGATTTTAAAGACATTTTGTCTGCTATAGATGCTTCACAGCAGGGGTAGATATAGACAAAACTGAATAAAATTATAAACCTATATATTTCTGTTGTGTTCTCACTTAAAAGGGAGATTAAGAGTGAGTTTAGTCCCTCTTTTTTAACGAGATCTAACAGGAAAATGCTGACACACATGAGGTGTTCAAAAACTTGTTTGGCAAATATGAGGAAATGAGAGGAAAAAATATGAATCACCTCGTTGAGATAAATAGTGCTGGAGTCAGATAGTGCTAAAACACGGTAATAAACGTGTCTGTACGGGATAAATGTGTAAATGTGAGGCAGTTTTAGCTCCTGGTGTGAGTTGAAGCTGAGTGTTTGTCTCGTATTTACGCTGGGAGCCAAACAAAATGCTGCCTCGCTTTACGTCAATGGCTGCTAGCATGGCCCATCCCCCACTGCGGCCCGCCGCCACAAACACACGAAAAAACACCGAAAACACGGCGAAAATAACAACCGAGCCCCTTTCGTTTAGTAAAATAGATCATTAACGGTGTGTGCAGGTGTGTGGGAGCCGGTGAGGAGGCTGTGGAGGGCGGCGTGAGGCTGCTAGCCGAGTCCGCCGCATGCTTTTGTCTTTTCGGCAACGGAGCGACAATGAGGCCATTTTGAGCTAAAAGCTAGCCGGCTAAGCTACGCGCTGTCGCGGCTACGATTTCCGTAAGGCGCCGCTAACATCGGCTCGGTGGAGTTAAAATAAAATGTAAAAAAAGACACTTCATTTGGGAGATGTTTATTCGGCTTGAGTTAAGCTGATTTTCTGGCTTTTATCTCTACATTACTCGTGACAAATAGATGCTAAAGCTAATTAGCCCAGCCCACCCACACGTCCTCCTTTCTGCCCCGAAAACAAGACTTTTTTCCGGCTCGGCTGCGCTAAGTTTCCCCCCCTCCCGGAAAAAACAACAACCAGCGGCTCCCGGAGAAAAAGGGAAATAAAGAAGCGGGCCTTACTCACCTCGTGTTTGGGTTATTTTACTCCCGTCTGGGTCATAGGATCGACGGTGAGGGAAAGCGGAGATCAGGTTCAGATGAGATCATTCATGCCACGGCTTCAAAAAACTGAAGAGGCTCCGCGCTGCTGCTGCGGAGCGGGCGGCAGGAGGGAGGCAGGCGGGGAGGGGAGGCAGCGAGCCGGGCAGCGAGGGGGAGGGGAGCCGGCCTCACACACACATATGTCCCCCCCTCCCCAACCAGCTTAATGCTTTAATTTGACCAAACAAGTGAAAGCCCTGTGGTCGGGAACAAGAAATTAAAAGGTCAGAGGATGTTTCATTCTGAAGATTAGATAATAAAATGAGATTATAAGGCTGAACGTGTTCATAATGACAGTAACATAAGGACTAAACACAGGTTTATATATTAATATACATGTCATTTAGGTTGTTTATTCAGATTATAAGAAAAACATGTTCAAAATGACAGTAACATAAGGACTAATCTCACAGCTTTATATATAAATGTATATGTAAGTATTTGGGTTGTTTATTCATAAGATAATAAGGCTGAACTTGTTCAAAATGACAGTAACATAAGCATCATAAACAAGAAACTCAAGGGTTTATATTTAAATATACATGTAGGTATTTAGGCTGTTTATTCAGAGGATAAGATTATAAAAGAAAACTTGTTCAAAATGACAGTAACATGAGGACTAAAATCAAGAAACTCAAACGCTTATATGTAAATGTACATGTATTTATTTAGATTGTTTATTCGGAAGATTATAAGAGAGAACTTGTTCAAAATGACAGTATGGATTAAAAATAAAAATGGTTATTTAAAAGGTTAGAAGATATTTAGGATGCTCATTTAAGATAATATAAGATAATAAAACTGAACTGTTCAAAATGACAGTAACATAATGATTATAAGCAAGTAACTCAGAGGTTTATATAGATATACACACGCATACATACAGATATTTAGGTTGTTCATTCAAAAAATAAGATTATACATCAACATAAGGATCAAAGATAAGAAATTTAAAGGTTTATATACATCTACATAGATAGATAGATAGATTCAAAAGATACGATTATAAGACAGAACTTGTTTAAAATGACAGTCACATAAAGACTAAGAATAAAAATGATTAATTAAAAGGTCATAAGCTCTTTAGGGTGTTCATTTAAAAGATAAGATAAGATAATACAATGAGATGAGATAATGAGATAGAACTTAATTTAGGATGTTCTTTCAAAAGATATGATAAGCTAACTAGATAAGACTAGATAAGATAACCCTGTTCAAAATGAGAACAACGTAAGAATTAAAAACAAGACTTGAGAGTTAAAGATTCGACATGTTTATTCATCAGTTAAGACAAGTTAAGTTGACATAAAGTAAGATACGGTGAGACAGAACTCACTCAAAATGACAATAACAAAAGGCTTAAAAAGGTCAGTATATTTTTATCATGTTTAGTCAAAAGATGAGATATGATAAGATGGGACTCACTCAAAATGACAACAACACAAGAAACCCAAACGTTTTTATATCTATACATTCAGGATGTTCATTTAAAAGCTAAGATAATAAGATGAAAAAGTAACAGAACATGTTCAAAATAACATGAAAACTAGTGTAAACATCCACAAACAAACCAAACATTGTCACCGTAAATCTTCATCAGATTCAAAATCAAAGTGAGAGATAAATGTTTGAAATTTTCACTCTGTGCTTATCTCCACCAGCTACTGACAGTAAACCTGTTTTAACAAACCATACAGCTAAGACCGAATACCTGTTTGACCTGTCTCCACCACAAATCAACGTATTTCAGGAATCCAGAATCGTGTGAAACCAGTGCATCAATCTTTGTTGCTGTCTTGTTCAAAAATGTAATGATGTTATAGAAAAACTCTATATAAGTAGAATCAGGATACTCCATTAGATTGTGTTTATAAAGTGAGTCCGTCCTGTGTTTTTTCTTCTATTTTCTTCTCTGTTAAAGTTTTTTTTCTGATCTGATTTGAGGATCTGAAGATTGAGGGTGTTGTACGTTGTGTAGACTGTAAAGTGCCCTCAGACAGATTTATATGGTTCATACTCGCAGACATTTACATAAAAATGTTCGCTAGTGATTTGATTACAGGGTGAATAATCTCACCTCACTGCAATTTTTAAATTATTTTAAATCATCAATAACAGATAAATGAAGATTTTAGCAGTGATTTATTGACCCTCCCTATGTACTTAATGATGTGTGTGAATATGCTCATCATAAATAGCAGACAATTTTATATCAGCAGCAAGTGGAAGTAATTCTTTACCTTGATACAGGTGTTTCTAAAGTCTCATAATACAGAATATGTATCACTGCATGAATTTCCCTTTTACTCAGCTCATCACTGGCGTATTTAGCAGTCGTCCTCTGTCTTTTCTGTACGTTTTTTTCCACCTCTAATGGTAAAACTACCACACATAACGCCCTTTAACTCAGACTGGTGTAATTATCAGTAATTATTGGTGCTGCTGATGCTTATTACCTCTGCTGTGGAGGCTTTTTGTTTTCGCTCGTGGTGATTAATTTAATCTGCCAATGTAGTAACCATCTATTTCAGAGACCTGACGACTGATTTTAGAAAATTGTGTAAGACGCTGAATATCACTGCGGCCTTTATGTTTGACCAATTACACCTGATTTCTATCAAGAGAAGGTCTGTGTGGAAACTGTGGCCTTCCCTAATTAGCTGAACAGCCAGCCGTCCAAAGCAGCAGTGAAGCAGTGAAAGTGTAAATGCAAAATATAAGAAGTCAAGAGTTTGCTGTCAGTGCTAGATATTTTATCTGTCATATTTATTCTTACTTTTGTTTGGGAAACAGCAAAAAAATGGCATAAATGAGACCGCGTGTAACATATCACTCCTCTGAACATCTTTGTATGTTGTTCAGAATTGAAAAGATCTCAGCTGAAAGAGCTTTTTTTCCATGTACAGTGTTTACTTCTATTCATGGTGAGTGTGTGTGTGTGTGTGTGTGTGTGTGTGTGTGTGTGTGTGTGATGCAGGTTGATAACTCCACTCACACTGAGGATGCAGAGTGAGGCGCACTCTGGTCTTCAAAGCAGCAGCAAGTCTTCCTCAAGGTTTAAATTTTTAAAAATCAAACAACATAAATGAACATTAATTTTTCCTTGGAGATCAATGAATAATAATACATAATAACATACAATAATGTATTTGTACAATTACGTTTTGAATTATTAATCTGAATCTGCAAAGCAACTTAAGTAATAAAAAGTTATAAAACAATAAAAAGTGCAATATTTCCCTCTGAGGTGCAGCAGAGTGGGAGTATGAAGTTGCAAACAATGATGATATCAAATACTAAAGAGGTACCTAAAGATCTTAAATACAACAACCAGTTTATTACAATTATTTGTTATATATGCAGATCTTATGGGCTAATGGCATCCTTTAAGACTCATGCTCCTGTCTAAGATAGCAGGATGTCTCTTCTTCTTTTCAGGGAAAAGACTATTTGAAATTGGAGTAAGTGAAACACAACAGGCGCTTCATTTTCCTGCCTACTGTTTGACATGCAAATTCTGCGTGTCGGAGGGATGTTTTTACTGTTAGCCATGTAAATACTGCAGACATTTCATTAGGAGCAACACTGACAATTATTTTCATACCCCATTAATGATGATGAGGGTGTTTCTGCAGTGGATAAATTGGCTGCCAGTGACACTAGAAAGCACAAAATTATCCCACCACTTCAGGACGCCGTGGTGCACCTGCGACAGGTGAACTGCTTTCAGGTGTTGCAGTTCATTTTGTTGTTGCGTCTCACTCTTTGAAGTCTACATAGACAACCTTGTCAGAGTTAGATGTTATTAACCCTTCCTGCTCTCTGGAGACGAAGAGGCTGCATCCCCTTTTTTTTTTACCCCACCTCAAATCAGTTACTGGTTTTATTTCTGCTCTATACTATAAAATAATAGTTAATATATATCACTCAATTTGAGCATATTTTATATACCTCATACTGTACTATTCTATACTTTCTCATGTTAACATTACAGTGACCATTTGTATACTAACAAACTGCATTTCATTAATCTTATAGATTAGTCTGTTGTCACGGTCTATAAATCCTTGTGTTTTTTATTTTATATTCTTTCATATACTTATTTTTTTGTTATTAACTGTACTTATGTGTGTTCATTGCTGCCACTTTGCTGCTGCAGCAACCAAATCCCATTAAATATGCACTTTATTTTAAAAGTATTGCTGAAATGAAACATGCATACTGTCCTGAAACACAGCTTTTAGAGAACTAAAGAGGAAGTTCACTGTTTAGTCATAAAACACAGCTGTGAAAGTTTCCTGAAGTTCTTCCTCACTGTAGGACTTTAATTATGTGTTCAATGTTGTGCTTGTTATGTGCAGATAAACTGTTTTTGTTATAGAAAAAATACTCAATTACTACATTCTATAACATTTATTATTATTATTATTATTATTATTATTATTATTATTATTATTATTATTAGTATTATTATTATTAGTATTATTAGTATTATTATTATGCACGTTGTACGTATTATTTAATAATCATCATGATAAAAATAAATAATAAAAAAGTCTTCCCTGACAACGCGGAACTATTCTACAGAGCACAACTTCCGGAAGGGGGTGGGAACTTCTTTTTTTTCGTTTTTTTCGCTGTCGTTCTACAAGGTTCCGCTTCCAGCACATTCTCTGCCCGGCGGATAAACGCAGGAGCACCGCCGGAGCTCCAGAGTCTTCTAGAAACCAACGTGTAGCGGACACACACTCACACACACACACAGTCACCCCGCCGCTGCTCCCCTCAAACACACACTCTTACCTTAACACACTCTTTAACGCAGTTTACCGGCCGCTGGGATGGCGAAGTGGGGAGAAGGAGACCCGCGGTGGATCGTGGAGGAAAGAGCGGACGCGACCAACGTCAACAATTGGCACTGGTGAGGGCGAGCTAACATGCTAATGCTAACACAAACTGAGAGAGCTCTCATTTCTGCTCAATTACACGTTTTTAACCCAACATGCACACTAGGCATCAACAGGGACGCGTTATTAGAATGATAGAAATGAGAAATAATCAATGTTATTAAAGTAAATAATCATATTTTAGTGAGATTAGTGCTATCTTTTGCTAGTTAGCTTCTAGTTAGCTTCGTCCGTGGCTAACAACAGTCTGATTAAACACACGTGTGCCGGTGTAATAAAGCACTTTTTAGTGTTAATTAGAGGTTATAGTTTAAGTAAAGGTGTATATATATGGAATAAAACATAAAGGTTATGCATTCCCCTGCATAAGAAAGTTAAAAATGGATTTACCTTTAAATATCGCTTGATCTTTTATAACAAGGTATTCACACTAGTTGTGTTGCCTGAATGTAAAATGATGAAATAAACAAGTAAACTGGAGCTTAAATCTCTAAAGTGCACCTTAGATTATGTCAGCCTGCAATAACAAAACATGTTAAAGTGACAATATATTCAGATTACAGCACGTATCCTGTTCGATGGTGTTTCCTGCATGCTAATGTGATCTGCATTTCCTCTGAGTTTTGAGTCTCAGGAGGCTGCAGGCGATTTGTAGTAAATAATCCCAGTGATCTTTTTTCCTTTACCTTTAAACGTCTTCATTGATACAGCTCTATAAATAATAAAAAGATTTTGCACCAAAATACTTCGCAAAGGCAGACAAGCATATTTATACAAGCTTGAAGATATAAATGTGGGCTGATGTTTTGGATTAAAATAGAAACCAGTTTAAACACAATTTAAATCAGATAAAAGCTGTTGGGCTGCACTGAATAACTGTTTTCTCATAGATTTAATCTGCTTATTATTGTTTCCATTGATCAGTGTTTTGGTCTGTAAAACATTTTGGAAAAAATTATTATTATAAATCCTAAAAAATATTCCGTTTATTATGATGTTATGCCATTTATGGACTTTCTGTTGAACAATTAAATTAAAGTTGATTATCTAAATTGCAAATGTGATTATCTTTTTCTCAGTTAATTGATTATTTGGACTGAGAGAAAATGTAAAACAGTTTAAACCGTTGACTCTTTATAAAGATAATCTCCACTTCCTTCTGCCGTACAAAGTTACACCTAAAACCTAAAATATCACGCATAGGGTGTCATAATCTTTAGCTAATGTCATCATTTGCAGGCAGAGTCTGTGCAGTAGTTGTGGAGAAGCTGCAGCGTTGGTTGGTAATCAATTATTCGGGGACTGATAGAAAATGATCACTTGCTAAAGTTAAAATTTCTTTTCCCCTCGATGTTTCTACTCTGCACACAGTTCCTGAAAAGAGTCTGCAGGCTCCTCTGTGATCACACTGTGACGGACAGTTGTCGATCGTAATGTCTTATCCCGTTTTTAAAGCATCAGATAAATTAAATTATGAGCTGTGCTGCAGCCAGCCAGCAGGGGGCGCTTCAGATGATTTTGGCTTCACTGTGGGGGGTCTGTCATGGCCTCCATCTTTATATAGAGCGAGTTGTTCAAACAGCCAACATGCCATGGTGGATGAATCTGAAGGAGCAATACCACGGAGAGATTTAGAGACGAACAGAAGGGTTTTGAAGTTTTATCCTGAAACAAAGCTGAAGTTTGTTGTCATTTCTTGGACTTGTACCAGATGTTTGATAAAACAGAGAGATAAAACTAAACTTATTTAAGTAGACTTAACTGTAATATTTATAATTTACTGTAATAAGTCTACTATCACAGAAGGAATCATAAGAACCATCAGCTGCAGTCTGAATATTAAACAGCACAGAATACTTTTTAAAGAATTGACAGTGTAGTATAAAATACAACTAATGCAGTCAAACTTACTCACTTCTTACAGCTGTATGTAACTCAGGTAGATATGGATGTAGATTATATGAACTTTTCCTCTCTGTGTGATTTATAAAGAAGTACTAATTGTAGATCAGACTTGACACTGCAGGTTTTATTAAGTGTTACGTTACTGCGAAGTGAAGGATTGTGTTTTTATAAACATCTCAATTCTTAAAGATGAGTCTGTCAGCAGTATAGGAAAGTAGGTTTGTAGCATCAAGCAAATAAAAAACAGGTTGGAAATGAAGAACAGAAAAGATCACGACTGTCAATATTCAAGAAAAAGACGTTGCTTTGCTTTAAAGATTTGCTTTCTAATCGCTGCTGTCTCTGTCGGATTTTTCAGGACTGAGCGAGATGCGACAAACTGGTCGTCGGACAAGTTAAAATCGCTGCTCCTCGGGTTGAAGGTGGAGAACGATGAGGGGAGCTGCGAGGTGACGGAAGTCAGCAAGGTGGAGGGAGAGGCCTCGATTAACAACCGCAAAGGGAAACTTATTTTCTTCTATGAATGGAACCTGAAGGCCACTTGGACCGGTGAGTTAAGAAGACTTTTTTGCATTAAGTGAAAAATTTTCTGCATAAATCAAACCCACGCCTGCAAACAGAGGTGGCAAATAAAGAGGAAACAAACAGGATAAGATCACCTGGCCACATTCTCATTTTGATGGTTATAAAACAGAAAACGATTGTTAGTCCAGGACAGTAACTCCTCACATCATCAAAAAGAAGGTTTTGCTTTGTTATTAAAATCCTCTTTAAAAGAGGATTTCAGAGGCTTTAAATCTCCACTGACATCTGTTTTCTTTTCATTTTACCAGGAAAGTCAAAAGCAGGAATCAAATACAGCGGAGCAGTCGAAGTCCCAAACCTGTCGGATGAGAACGACATGGAGGACCTGGACGTAAGTTTCTCTGGAGAACTTGTTTGACGGTTTTAGTCGGCCGAGAGTTTCCTGGTTTGTGTGGTGACGCCCGTCCTGTGATCTCTGTCCAGATCTCTGTATCGTTGAATAAAGACGAACCTGAAACGCCATTGATGAACCTGATGAAGACGAAAGGAGCCGAGAAGGTCCGCGAGGCCCTGGGGAGCTACGTCGGTTTCTTGAAAACAGGTGAGCGAAACAAATTGAAAAATGATTTTAATTTTCTTTAAACCTGATAACTTAAAATCACCTTTACAGTTATCCAGAGTAGATATTCAGTTAAACCTTCTGTATTTGTTTATTCAAAGTCAATTTTCTGGCTGTTAAACATTTCATTTCAATGATAATGAGGAATAAGTTGGTTCAGAGTCATATTTTAAAATATTTGAATGTTTTATTGCAGAGTTCACACAGGGGATGATCCTACCTACAGCCAACGGTGTGGCCAAGATTCAGTCCACATCGCAGTCCAAAGCCAAGCAGGATAAAACTCAGGTTGGTGCCTCCAGACATCAACATTTTCCTAAATAATTCACAGGAGCAGACTCGTGAGCTCGGGGCCGTCACAGTGCAGCAGATCTTCCCTCATCAGGCTTTTTATTGTTCTTGTCACGTTGAACAGATTTCCTCCTCGAGCAGCACGGCCGCTCCAGTTAACACCGGCGTCAAGATCCCCACCTGTAAATTCAGCATGAGGGAAAAGTTCCTCACCTCACCGGCTGATCTCTACAGGGTCTTCCTGAACCAGGAGGTGAGAGGCGCCTGTTTAATCTGCTGACATCTGATATTTTTAACTTTCACCTTCACTGAACAGAGATTTGATCCTGGCTGTTTGATTAAATTTCTTCTTCTTGTCGATGCACAGATGGTTCAGGCGTTCACGCACGCTCCGGCTGTGGTGGAAGGAGAGAGAGGCGGAAAGTTTCGCCTGCTAGATGGAAACGTTTTTGGTGAATTTACAGAGCTGGTAAGACTTTGTTCATGTTCAACTGTGAAATCATATAATATACTCAAGATTTCTGTAGTTTTGTCTGTTTTAAAGCATTGGTTGTTGCTTCAGATGAAACAAATAAACTCTCATAATGATGAATCTTCTCTCCACCAGGTACCGGATGAGAAAATAGTTATGAAGTGGAGGTATAACAACTGGCCCTGTGGTACGTTGATTTATGTTTTTTTTATATTTAAAGAGAAATTATCACACCAATGTGTGTGTGTGTGGTTAACCTAAAAAATAATTTAGACTATAGTAAACTTAATTTAGTCAGTTTATTCAGACACACTGAAATAAATCACTTTTTAATGGAAAATACATAATTTTTTTTTGTTAAAATAACAAACATCACCGTCATGTTTCCTCCATTATGAACATTTCCATACTTTCCTGTATTTCACACCACAGAAAAGTGGAATTAAAATTCTCAAAATTCATGTTCTGGTAATTTAAGGTGCATGCAGATGAATTTGATCAGAAAAGCAACAAATATTTAATTCAAACAGCAGATTCACAGTTTACAGATGAGCAGATTTTACCTTTTTCTTTACTAATAAAGTTTTCTTTGTGTTTCTTTTTTTTCCTCCACAGAGCATTACGCGACGATCGCGATGACTTTCTTGGACCGGAGCAGCGAGACGGAGCTGAAGGTGGAGTGTCGAGGCGTCCCGGACAACGAGGAGGAGCGGACGAAAGAGGGCTGGAAGAGATACTACTTCGAAGCCATCAAACAGACTTTTGGTTACGGAGCGCGGCTCTTCTGAAGACGGTGTACTGTAGTTCTGTTTCCATCTGTTTTGAATTTTTAAAAAACTTCTTGTCCTTGATCTCTCTGGCACAAGATGTCCCATTGTAAACTCATAGCACGGGTTAACGAAAGAGACGACGCAGGTGAAGGCCAGTCTGTCTGTCCGTGTGCGCGTGTGTGTGAGTGTGTGTCAATGTTTTAATTTTTTTCAGCATATTTAAATCTAGATTTCTCCCTGTCAGTATTTGACTCAGTTGTTCAAAGGAGCGTAAACAGACTGTGCCTTTGGGACTCTGGATGGAAAATGGATTGAATAAAGCAGAGAAGAATCGAATGAACCACTAAAGCAAATTGGCCTCCACGTCTATAAATATGTAATTACTGCGAGAGTTAAAATAAATGTTGGTTATCTTTTATTTGAAAACAGATTATGTTGCTTTGAATTTTTTTTTACTTATTTTACTCTTTTCAAGTGTAACTGTAGTGAAGACGCTTTCAGCATCGATGCATGTTTCATTTTAAACTGCCAGACGAAGGGTCGACTACTGGATTTGATCTTTTCTCGTGAAGTCTGTCACTTATAGCTAAGCAGTGCCGTACTCGGTTGTTTCGTTGAGACTTGATTTCTTGCACATTACGAGCCCTTTGTCTGTCCAGGTGATCGGACCAGCTCTGAGCTTTCAGCAGGAACCGTTAAAAACAGTTTCACTTCCTTATGCAGGTAGCTAGCGTAGCAACTTAAGAGGAGACGTTTTGCTATATTTGGCTTTACAAATGTAAATTTCTGGTCATGTTATCAGAACAAAGTGCATCTATTTATTCATCATTTCATCCCTTCACAATGTAAAAAGATTAGACGGTTGGAATAAACCAATACCTGTATGCTCTTGATTTGTTTTTATTTATTTCACATTAAACCTGTCAATCACAGAAATGAACTTACTAACAGTTTGATCACATGTCATATGCAAAGGTTTGTTTTCCTTAAAACGTTAATTTACGTTAAGTGCTTTAAAAATGAAACTGAAGAGCGACAGTTCAGCAGAACAAGCACTTAGTTTGTTTTAAAGGTTGGTGCACGCTGCATAAAAGACGCATTAATTAACCATCTACACTGTGACAATATCTAAGCAGAGCATTTATTTTACACACATTTCTCTCCTATACAATTACAAAAGCTTAAAGCTTTTCTTTAGTGTAAACTTACAGAGCATTCATGTTTTTCTTGGCATCCTGGCACAAACAAAAAGAAGCTTAATTTCAAAATAAAACAATACAAATCTCTTCAAAAACTATATTAGCAGGCAAAGGTCAAAACTATTACAGAACTTAAATGTTTGTTTTCTCTCAAAACAACTTTTTTCCCACAATAAATATTCACCAAAAGCTGAAATAAAGAAACTTTTAAACAAAAGTGACGGAGCGAAGTTTCTGTAAGTTCAGTCAGAGACAGATGAAGAGCTCCGACTCCTGAAAGGAAGAGACACAGCGAGTCACTTCAAACTGAAGAGAAACTGATAAAATAACACAGTGACCTTTCCTCTGCTGTCACAGGACAAACCTCACATCCAGCTCACGATCTAAGAATAGGAAAGTTATCTGGAGTGTCGTGAACATTACATCCTCACGGGGGCGCTGTTACGACTCTCAGGCTTCATCTGAAATCCAACCTTTTTAAACTTTAACGTGCTGTCATATGATTAAAAATGAACTCTGTGCTCTTGTGCTGATGTAAGAAGATAAAATTTTAAGAAACGTACGCTGGAGCTGGATTCGTTGTCCAGAGAGTCGAGACTCGATCGAGGCGCCTTTTCTACAACCTCGGCTGTTTTTTTAACAGAAAGTTCATGTCGTCTGTTCCTGAAAAAAACATCATGAAAACAACAAGTCAACGAAGCAGCCGGTCAAAAAAAAAGAAAGTATGTGAATAACTGATTAATTATTTATCAAGCAAAAATCTGATTCAGCTCATCAAATGTGATTTTTCCACCATACTGATAAAGTTAACTGAGGCTGTGACAAATTTACTTCTTTTCTAATATTTTTCTATTTTTCACATATCAAATGATTATTCAGCTGACTGTGAAAACATCTGAGATATATACATATATGCATTATATAATATAAATATACAGTCTGTACAACATAAAGATCCTTTTTAGTTTCAGATTAAAGTGAAATACATTAAACACATTAAATAATAATATAATAACTTTCATTATATTTTCTGGAAACTCGTCTTCTAATAAATAAAGTACATAGACTAAGCTTTATTTCAGACACGACTGCAGCCGATGATGAATCTCTCGTTCTCTACCTGTACAGCGGCCACATACTCATTCCTCTGTGGTCCTTCTGGGCTGCCGTAGACGTGGCTCGCTCCACCAGGTCTTTGAGGAAGTCAAACAGCTCTTCTGACTCGATGCACTGTTTCCTGCAGAGCAACACAGCATCACTCATATATTGTGTACATTTGTTTAACATGTTTTTACATAGAAAAATTATTTAAACTCACTTTCTCAAATCTCTGAGCTGTCTTAACGTATTCCAGTAAGTTATTTAGAATAATCAGACTTAATTGAGGATACTGAAAATTGTCGATATGCAGACTTCATAACTTTTTTTTTCACTTTGAGTGTGTAAAAGTTTAACTGTGGACAAAATCTTTAAAAAAATAATTTGAGTTGAATTTAAAGCCACTGAAGAAAAGTCAGTTTAAGTTCTTTACATTTACAACTACTCCCTGAACACCAGTCCTTTAAATATGAGTGTATAGTATGATATTAATTTGGCATGAAGGCAGTGAATGCATCACAGCTGATTCCTTCTTTAATGGAAGTTTTCTGCAAAATATCCCGTCAGTACATTTACAGAAGGAGAAAGCCGTCACTCTGTGTTTGTGTAAACTAACGTGAGCTGTATGAAACTGAAGCTTGCTCCTTTTTTTGAGTCCGTGTCGAGTCTGGTCACCTTTGTGCAGGTGTGCTGGGCGTCGTACTCACATGTGAGCGACGGAGACGACGGTGCTGAGCTTTGACTGAGTGATCAGGCAGGTTTTGGTCAGCAGACACTTCAGGAACATTTCCAACGCTCGAGCTGGTGGCTGCAGTTCAGGACTGAAAACACAAACTAAAATCCTTGTTTGGTGTCTGACAGCTTCCTCCAGGAAAACAACAGAAAACAGGCTGCATCACCTGCAGGGATCTTTTTTAGTTTTGGTATTTTTACTGAATTATTCACTGTTGCAGCATGTTTCTTTGATTAATTAATGTCTCGTGTAGAAGAAGCAGCATGAACCTCGAACAATCAGCTCAGTTTTTGTGTCTCCCGACGGCCTCAAAGCAGCTTTACAGGCTTCTCACTCATATAATAATACACATCAGCTGAGAGGAGAAACAGAGTATAAATTGTGATGAAAATGGTCAAATGTACAACCGGATAATTGATTTTCTTTTCCATTTTAATGCAAATAACATAGTTGAGTTTTATCAGCGCTGAAAGGGTTAAATAAAAAGCAACAAGATGAATAAATATGTTAAAAATAATTAAACATACAATTAGATTTATAAAGTGACCACTCATTCATTTGTTTATCTTCAGAAGGTATAAAATGCTGAGCATTAAAGCTAAGTGAGAATTTGATGAGACAACACTGAATGAACTACAACTCCCAGCATGCCGAGGGGCCTTTACAGAGGAGCTGCAGGAAAACAGAGGAAAGTGCTGCAAAACAGAAGGCTGAAAGTTAAAGCAGTGAACGTGTCCCTGAACTCAACATGGGGCTGGTGCTGCAGCTTTAAAAGGATACAGATGATCACAGGAACCGCCATCGCAATCCTGCCCACCTCTGCGTCCTTCTGCATCATCTTTTTGATGCGACTCTGCAGACAAACAAACAAACAAACAAACATTTAAACTGTGGTAGAGCTGAACTGCTGCATTCAGGTGCTCTCTGCAAACTTTTCAAGAGCTGAGGTCCTGAAGGCAACACGCAAAACATTCAGAGCCTAAAAAGAGGCTGCAGTTTTGTTAAATTGTTCATTTGTCGTACAAACTCATTTAAGAGCATTTTTTAATATTTATTTGTACTTTTATTTATCCCTTATTTTGTCAGAGAGGAGCCACAAAGACCGAGGTCTCTTTTCCAGGGAGGGGGGCCAACAGAGACACAAAAAAAGGAATAAAATCTGAACATATAAACACAGTTACAGATATTTATATATACACGCACAGATACATACAAGGCTGCAGTGACAGATAACAAATAATCTGAATGAAATGTCTTTTTTGTTTTTCTTTTACTTCATGTTGTATCATGTTTGAGGAGTTTTTAGCTTTAAATTTGTTCTTTGAACGTCTCTTATCTGTTAATTATTTTCTTGACATTAGCAAATAAAGATTAAAACTATAAACTACTTTCACTGTTAAACACTCAAACATTTTGCACAGTTTTAAAGTAAATGTCATAATTATGATTGCTTAAATTTAGCAGTTCTTGTTTCACTTTATATATTTTGACTTTAATGCAGCACAACACCACGTAAATAAACCTGAGTGTGATTTTAAATAGTGACATCAGTGTGAAAAATCTCTGTGTTTTCTGCAGGATTATTTAATTTAATGAAAACAGAAGAAAACAGTAAAATCTGAATTGTACAAAGATCCATTAAAGATCCAAACTTTGCATCAACACCACCAGCTGACCTGCAGAGGAAACAGCCGAGCAGCAGTTAGCAGTTAGCTGCCTGTAATCTGAAGTTTTAATCTCACTCAGAGAGGCGGATTAAGACGTAATCTCACCGGGGGGAAGCGCACATTGTACCTCCTCTTGTGTGCGGGCATCTCTCTGCTGCAGTCCGATCACATCCTGCATGTTTCCACCGCAGACTGAAGCTGAGTGTTTACCTTCAGCAGGAACACACACACACACACACACACACACACACACACACACACACACACACACACCTGAGGTCAACCCCCGTGACCCCGACAATGACGTCACAGCGCTCACGTCGTTTACAAAACAATCATTTTAATAATAAATGATGAAAAATGTCGTTAAAACTCATAAAATCAAAGTTATATAAAGTTTTCTGTATTTTAAATTAAATATTATTATATTCTTGTTTAGTTAGATTGATTGTTATTAACTCAAAAAAGCATTTAAAAGTGTTGTTAAAGAAAAAGAAATTATGAAATCTGTACTTTATGTTAAATTTATTTAAATTTTTTACTGCACATTGATAGAAAACATGAAAAACTGACACTCAGACTTTTATATGCAAAAATGAATTAAATTCACTAAAAACTTTCCTTCAGTGTAAAATTAAGAGTTTGACGTCTCGTTGAATTTATGAAAAAGATCTCAGATGTTGTGTTTGGTCTTATAAATATCATCAAATTGGTTCAGCCTCACACATAAAAAACAGTATATCATAACACTCTCCTCCTCCATCACCTCCATAAGACTGAAAGACAGAACACAAACTTTTATTTTGAAATCTATGTTGTGACGTCTGAGTGCATTTTTGTTTTTTGCTGCACTAAAATCTCACCTGCAGAATAAATCTTGATCTTAATGAGTTTTGACACACAAGCACATAAGATGAGACTGAATATTACAAAACACTACAACACATAGAGTTACAGGAAAAACACTGAATAAACAGTTTTGTTATTTGGTTTAAGGGAAATATCTCAATTCAAGGGTCACTCAGGAGGTGTTTGTGCAGGATTTGACATCATTTTACACTTTTTACCTGCACAGTGAGAGAGACGCTGCAGATAAAAGTGCAGAAATAGACACTGAAATAATTTTTTTTTCATCAAATAACAAAAATATTCATGCATACTAATACAAAACTACAAAATTATGTATTAAGAAGAACATCTAGCTCTTATCAAAGCTGTTTTAAAATAAGACATGAGCATAATTTACGCTTAAGTTGGATGTTTTTTCTACTTTCAGACAAAATAAATCTCATTTAGCTGCTCATTTAGTCACATCTGTGTGTGAACTCATAAAAAAGGTTGTAATTTGGACTCGACATGCGTACAGTTGTAATTATCTGCAGCACATTAGTGTCCTGTATTACAGTATATCACTGTTCCCAGGAGGCGCTGCTGCAGTGGTGACTACAAAGGTCAGAGATAAGACTAATCGTGCTCATTACAAAGGTTAGATAACACTAATAGAGCCTCCAAGCAGCAGATCTTTATTTTTTATTTCTTTATTTGTGTTGCTTTTTGGGGGGACGACATGTTGACTCGGGTGCTGTTTGTCTTTATATTCTGCACACGTCACGTAGACGGTAAGTTTTAAATGAATGAAGATGGAGGCATGTGAGTGATTAACACACCTGTTTTAATTCTGAGTCACAGAACAACAGAACAAACTTCATTTCTTCTTCTTCTGTCTTTCAGGCGACACATTAAGGGAGGAGGAGGACGTTTTCTTTCAGGTACTGTCTCTTTATAAAACACTCAGATAGATAAATATACTTAATTATTTATAATTATTAATCCCAAACTGTCCCAATCAGCATTTTTTCTCCTGCATGAGATTACAGAAGAGAAGCAAACGTTTTTTTGTGGTGTAGATTTTCAATCTCAGGGAGGTTTCAGAGCTGTTAATTTTCCTGTTGTTGTCTAAAATATTAATCTAACTTTCACTCTGCAAACTGTAAAATAGTGTGAGTGTGTGTGTGTGTGTGTGTGTAAGAATCAGTAATACACCTGAGTACATTTAGATTTAAGATCAGACTTCTTCACTGACTTAAGCTACAGATAAATGTTTTTCTAACTTTATTTATTCATTTAATAGTTTGCATATGTTTTGTGAGTTTATTTATTTAAAGGTTTCATATCGATTTATGCCAAATGTGTGCACAGTAGATAACAAAAAGCTTACAGTAAATGTACATTAAACTTTCTAATTATCAACATTAAGAGCTTCGAACCCTGAAAAAGACTCATTCAAACTCATTTTAACCTCAACTCAGAAATCTTGTGAGCAGAAACTAAACTTTATGAATGTCTTTATTTCATCTTTCTCTCTGACTTAATGGGAATAAAAGCAGGTGATTTCATGAACGTGTCATTCATGTTTCCTTCAGGATGTTTCAGATTTTCCTCAGCGTCGTCTGCATCCTCCGTTCAGCTGCCCCGATATGAGTCCGTCTCCCACCGTCCCCTTCTCAGGTGAGACTCACTGCAAAGTAACTGAGTACATTTACTCGAGTACTCATTTCACACTTTCTGCTACTTTATACTTTTACTCTACCACAATTCAGAGGCAAATATTTGACTTTTTTCAGTGCATTTATTGAATAACTTAAGTTACTGTGCAAATTTAGATCAATAACACAGACTGTAATCAATAAATAACTGATCGTGTATCAATATTATTGGTTCAGATGAGACTTTATTGATCCAGGATGGAGATTCATAAGCTATCAGTCAGCATAAAGTAATTAAATTAGCTCTGGTTTAATCAGCTGCAATGTCAAAGTGCAGAATGAATAATTATAATCCAATAATATAACAGATATTAATCTGAAATGACTCATTCTGCATAGAGCGTATGTTTACTTTTGGTACTTTAAGTATATTTTGCTGATATTTTTGTGTTTCTACACTGCAGTATTTCACTTCTTTTACCTTAATCTTAATATTTGGAAAGTTTTGTTCCTGAATATTTTTAATGTGTGAGAGAGAGTTCACGTCTTTGTTTCAGATCTTCTTTTTAAATCTTTGATCCTTCAAAAGTTTAATGTCATCGCCGCTCTGGGAGACTCTTTAACGGTGAGCGAGCTGCGGTTTCTCCCACACAACAACATGAATACAGAATAAATGATTGTTTGTGTGTGTTTTTCTTGCAGACAGCAATCGGTGCCAACGGTTCATCCATTCTCGAAATACCTTTTGAATTTCGCCAAGTGTCCTGGAGGTAAATCAAATCAACCAGACTCCTTTTCAGATTTATCTTCTTTTTCTTTTTCATCAGTGAAAACAATCAAAAACTCTCACCTGAACATCAGCGACCCGTCAGAGTCGTCAGTGGAAGATTAATTTACCTCACTCGGCGCCTTTATGACCTTTATACTATCACCTCAGTCACTTTACAATAACAATTATGTTATAATGATGATATAATGTGATTATTATGATTCATGTGCTTCTTCTCCTTCAGCATTGGAGGATATGGAACTTATCAAAATGTCATCACGCTGGCAAGTATGTTGGTTTACTGTGAGACTGCAAACATGTCACAGATAATCACTTTTTAATCCTTTAAGTCACAGCTATGTTAGTGAGAAAGTTAGATTATTTATGAATGACAGAAAAAAGTGGTCAGTTTTCTTCTTCTACAACAAACTGTGATTGTTTGGTTGTATTATTTCTGTGGTAAAAATCACTTTCAGTCACCTTTTCTGTCCTCAGACATCTTTAAACTCTTCAATCCCAAACTGCTCGGCCCGTCGCCCGTGAAGACGCCTCACGGAAAACCGACAACCGTCAACGAGACGGGCTTCAACTTCGCCGTCACGGGCCACAACACGCTGTGAGTTCTTCTTCTTCTTCTTCATATTCATCATCATCATCATCTTCTTCTTCTGTTTGTGTGCTTCACTGTTCATCTCACAGCTGCAGGAAACCTTCAAAATGTTTCTCCATGACGCTCAAAGATCAAAATTACAGCTTCTGATGACTTGATAATGTTTTACTGATGTGTGTGTGTGTGTTTGCTCCTCTGCAGAAACGTCTCGGATCAGATAAAACACATGATAGACACGTTCAGATCTTACCCAGTAAGTCTTCGCTCTGCTTGGTAGATCATACATAAACCTCGTTTTCTCATTTCGCCACCAAACCGAGCTTCTGCTTCAGGGTCTGAACTACGAGGAGGACTGGAAGGTGGTGACGATGCTGATCGGCATGAACGACATCTGCGATTACTGTAAAGACAAAGTAAGAGCTCACAGGTTTAAGGTGCATTCACAAATTTGAAGGTTTTTTTAGTATTTTCCTCCCACGCTGCTTCCACTTAACTACATCTCAGGGGAAATATTATATTTCTTTTGTTCTTCAAAAGGAAAAAGTACAATTAGATGATTAATAAATTGACAGGAAATTCATTAGAAACTACTTTGACAATAATCTTTTGTCATGAAAAAACATTTTCAGCCTCTAAAATGTAATAAATAATAAGATTTGCTGCTTTTTATTTAATGTTGAGGTTTGGACTTGGGGTCACTTTGGGTCACTGTGATGGCATTTTTCACTATTTTCACTCTTTTTAAAAATAAGTAATCGATTAATGGAGAAAATAATCAGCAACATACTTTTAACTGCATTTTCCTGATTGTACTTTTATTTATTATTTCCACAGTTTGGTGCTTTTATTTATGAGGAGGATCTGAACACTCTCTGAAACGTTTGTTGTGCTTTGTTTGGATTTAATCGTTCATTTCCAGCATCAGTATGACGTGTTATAATCCGCTCTTGTTGGTGGGAGTTTTGGTGGTTTTCTTTAAGTATGTTTGCGCTCAGACTCAGTTCAGTGTCTCATTACTGGGTGTGGTTTCAGGTAAAACAAAGCGCGCGTCTGTCCACACCCAGCGGAGAAACCGGGTGTGGTCGGATTAAACTTTTAACCACAAAGAGCAGAAAAACACTTTGTATTAAGCTGCTCTTTAAAATTAAGTGTAAATTTGATGTAATCATTGAAAAAGTACAGCATGTGTTTTCTCCTGACAGTTAAATTATAAGATTATTCTTCCAATATCTTCAAGTATTTGGAAAGTTTGCAGAACATATCAGACCTATAAATGGACAGAAAACAATTATTAAACTCTGAACATTTACATGAAAAATTCAAGTGAACGTAAACATCAAAAAGAGAAGAAAATGAAGGTCTGAATTAAAATTTCTCCACAGACTCTTTTCTCCCCTGACAGCTTCATTCACCACATGACAGAAGCTCTGGACATGATGATGAAGGAGGTGAGATGTTATTAAAATGATTTTTTCATATATTTTTCTATTTTTAATGAGTTATTTTTTAAACATATAGAAATTTATGATACTGCAAATACTTTACACAGATTATTATTATTATTGGGATTATTGCATATCTTCTTTAAATTCATTTCAATCAAACAATATGTCTCTTTTTATCTTTACTTTGGCTGTGCTTTTTGTTCTTTTTCTTTTCTCTCTTTCTCTATCTGTGTTTCCTTTTATGCACTAAAATATCAAAAAGCAAATTCCTTGTATGTGAAAACATAGTTGGCAAAAAGCCTTATTCTGCAGCTGGTGTTGGTGTTAGTTCGTTAATAATCTCATCAGAGGCAGAACAACATGTTAGGAAGCTGAAATACAAACAGTCGAGAGGTCAACATCAGTGTTTCCTGTCATTTCTCTAATTTCACGTATCTGCTAAAGACAAGTGAAGATATTTCAGTCTGCACCAACATCACCTCTCAACGCTCACACGGCTAAAAATAGACAAAACATGGGGAGGCTTTAACTTTTCTTACACAACTAAGAAACTATTCATTCAGCCAGTTTCAGTAAAAAACACACATAAAGTTATTTAGCTGTCTGTGAACTGTGTTGCCCAAGTTATCAATGTATTGTTGAGCCTTTTATTTACCTTTGTGTGCGTTTATATCTGTGCAAATGTTGAACGAACAGTTTCTTCATGTGAATTTCACCCCCCCCCCCTTCCCTCTTTTTGCTTTCTTGGGAACAGTTTGTTCTCCACAGTCGCATGAGAGGCGGCGTGCAGACCTTATTTCAGATGTTCATCTCCTGGTTTCAGGTCCCGCGGACCATCGTGAACGTGGTGCAGATTCTTCGCATGAAGCCTCTCAGAGAAGTTCAGAGGCCGACTTTGGGCTGTCAGCTGCAAAAGTAACCTGACTGTTATTCACCCGCTGATTTAAACTTCTCACATCAACCTGCAGGATCCAGCTGTTTCTCAGAAAATTATACTGAAAGATATAAAGTGGATGAATGCAGATAGCTTTTATACTTCATCATTAAAACAGTCGCTGTTAATTGGACTAAACAAAGATGTTACTGAGTGAGCCAAATGTTAATTTTAAAGGATTAAGACATGTTAATAATATATAAATGACATAAATTCAGCTTTAAAAACTGATTAGACAAACAAACGATCAAAACATCATCAGTAAAATGTGAAAAAATAAATAGAAATTTCCATTAAACTATCATTTTACTTAAGAGCACTTTATGTTCTAATAATTATTTTGAACTGTCGAGTTAAACTTGCATTTATTCACCTTGATTTGCTCAGAAAACACCTAAAATATCCGGAAATCCTTTTAACCCTTTAAAGAGAGAGTTTGCATCATAATATATAAATAATCTAATTTGCTATAATCCCCCTCTAACTCCTGACGACAGACTGAATTATGTGTTTAAAGGTGCAGCGCAGTGATCTGAACTGGTCTAATAATAATAATAATAATAATCTGTCAGTGTGATAGGATGATAATCCAGCTGTGTGACCATCTGATAATCTGCTCACAGGAGTTTCTGCTCGTGCCTCGTGCAGCCTGAAGAAAACTCCACCGAGCTGACGGAGCTGGTCGAGATTAACTCTGAATTCCAGGTGTGTTCGTGACAAAGACAATGGAGGACGAGATAAATACAGAACAGGTTTACTCTGGAGGTTTCTGTGTCCACATGAGCATTTTTAAGTCTCCTGAAAAACAAGAAAACAGCTAAATGTCGTCTTTTATGTACATTACTGCCAACATCTGGTGCAGAGTGGAACAAACTCTGATTTCTCTGCTCTGTCAAACCTCCATTTTGTCCCCTTCTGCTCTCTGAGTTTAACTATGCTGTGTTTTAATACAGTCAAACTCCCGGTTTCGTTGTTCTTATTTACATGTTTCTCTGTTTCTGCTCTCAGACGACCAAAAGGACGTAAAGTAGTCCTTTGATCGTGAGTCCTCTGACAGAGTAAACATGAATTCAGCCTCAAGACAACACTCAGCTGAGCTCTGAAATGAGCACAGAGGACTTTGTAGATTAATGTGGTTGTTTCCAAAAAGTTCAGTTTTCCACGTGCAAAGTGAACATTTTCAGAGACCTTTATGTCAAATGAGAGAAAAAAAAGATAGCTGGTTTAAAACAAGAGTAAGAACCGGATAATAAAGTGATAAAATATCTTAATCTAAATACTAAAAATCTCTAATAACATTAACGACGGCTCTGTTGTGACAGTGACAGCAGGACCTGAAACTGAAGCAGCTAAATGGAGTCCAGCCATCACTCATTTTTATTATTTACATCTTTTCTCACTGCCAAGTGTCTAAATATGTGTTGCTTAACTTCCTTTGTTTATAGAGAAGATTAGAGAAGCTTCTGCACAGCGATCGTTTCTTCAGAAAGGACTTCGCCGTCGTTCTGCAGCCTTATTTAAGGGACGCAGAACCGCCGAGACTTCCTGTAAGCCTCTCACAGTCTGTTTCCCTTCTGTATTTACCTCCCAGAGAACCACAGTGATGCAAATATCTTCTTCAGTTTATCGTGATTTTCTGTGACTGCAGAACGGGACGATCGACTTGAGCTTCTTCACGGCAGATTGTTTCCACTTCACCGTCAAAGGACACGAGGAGCTGGCGAAGGGACTGTGGAACAACATGGTGACGAGTTAAAGTTGTGCTGAGTGTGTTTAGATAAGTTTTAAAGGTGGTTTGAGTTAACTGAAGCCTGGTTTAGATAAACTTAACAGGTTTGTATGAATAGTTTTTCATAAAACGTGGCTTCATTTGGTTCAGAATTAGTTAAATATTTTTTGTAATGCATTTAAAGTATGCCAAAAATTAATTAGCGCAACATCTTACAGACAGAAAGGCTGAAATTTTTTTTATTCTGATTCTTAAAATCAATTTTTTTTTCCTTCAGTTTCAGCCGCAGGGAAAAAAAGAGATGATAAAGTCGCTTTCAGAGCCAGTAAAACTCATCTGCCCGCCGAAGGTACGACCCGACTGACACGTTGGAGCGTTTCATGTTTCTGTGTGCAGATAATGAAACACATTTTTTTCTTTCAGGAGCATCCTTACATCTACACCAGACCACGATCGTCTGCACCGTCGCTGACACATTTCTCCACGACGACGCTGATGCTGATGTCTCTGTTTTCTGTGTTTAACTGTGTGTAGTTCAGCAAACTAACAGGACTGAGGCCTTGATTCACAAAGATCCTAAAAGAAAATCACTCAAAGACCTCTGAATGTCTCTTTTACCATCTGAAGTGTCATGCTGATCAATCAATAGATCAATCAATAGTTTATAATGGTCTGTTTACTGTTGTTTAAAACGCTTTGCACACAAATTCAGCCTACAGACTGCGAGATTCTGTTGTCAATGCCCAGATCAATATACTGTTTTATTGATTAGTGATTCCTCCTCTTCTGTGATATGATAGATTTATAAAAACTGTTTGACGTCTCAATTTTTTCTCAATTTTTGCTCTCTGAATTTTAATGTACCTTGTTGTTGACTGATTCTCCTGTTGTTAAAGTAGTTTTAAAAGTGCTCTTAAGTAAAAATAGAAATACCACTGTCCGGAAGTCCTGAACTCAACTTAAAAGTATTATTAGCTCAATGTACTTAAAATATCAAAAGTAAAAATATTCATTATTCAGCATGGTTCCTTGTTTTATAACTAACAAATACATGTAAAATTATTTTTATGTTGTAGTTTGTCTGTGTGGAGTCAGTTTTACACACTTTACTGTGAACAACTGGGCAGAATAATAAAAATGATAAAACAACAAACTTTATGTCAAAAACAGATAAAATAGACATGAAATGAAAATGAAAGAGATGAAATATGAAGCAGGTCTCGCAGTGTGTGTTGTAGTAAGTTAAAATGTTAAGTTAACATGCTGCAGTGAGTTAACATGTTAAACAGTGTGTTGCAGTGTGTGTGTGCAGTGTGTGTGCAGTGTGTGTTGCAGTATGTGTGCAGTGTGTGTGCAGTGTGTGTGTCTGCAGTGTGTGTTGCAGTGTGTGTTGCAGTATGTGTGCAGTGTGTGTGCAGTGTGTGTGCAGTATGTTAACATGTTAAACAGTGTGTGTGTTGCAGTGTGTGTCTGCAGTGTGTGTGCAGTGTGTGTTGCAGTATGTGTGCAGTGTGTGTGCAGTGTGTGTGCAATATGTTAACATGTTAAACAGTGTGTGTGTTGCAGTGTGTGTGTGCGCAGTGTGTGT
Source organism: Amniataba percoides (assembly GCA_037176925.1). Classification (NCBI taxonomy): domain Eukaryota; kingdom Metazoa; phylum Chordata; class Actinopteri; order Centrarchiformes; family Terapontidae; genus Amniataba; species Amniataba percoides. The sequence continues at coordinate 2,495,865 of JBAJHX010000115.1, forward strand.
GCAGTGTGTGTTGCAGTATGTGTGCAGTGTGTGTGCAGTATGTTAACATGTTAAACAGTGTGTGTGTTGCAGTGTGTGTGTGTCTGCAGTGTGTTAACATGTTAAACAGTGTGTGTGTTGCAGTGTGTGTGTGTCTGCAGTGTGTTAACATGTTAAACTGTGTGTGTTGCAGTGTGTGCGCAGTGTGTGTGTTGCAGTATGTTAACATGTTAAACTGTGTGTGTGTTGCAGTGTGTAATGCAGTGTGTGTTGCAGTATGTTAACATGTTAAACAGTGTGTGTGTTGCAGTGTGTGTGTCTGCAGTGTGTGTATGCAGTGTGTGTATGCAGTGTGTGTTGCAGTGTGTAATGCAGTGTGTGTTGCAGTATGTTAACATGTTATACAGTGTGTGTGTTGCAGTGTGTGTGTGTGTGTTGCAGTGTGTGTTGCAGTATGTTAACATGTTAAACTGTGTGTGTGTTGCAGTGTGTGTGCAGTGTGTGACCGTGTTCACCATGTGCTGCAGAGCTCGCTGCAGTCCCGCGCGCGGCCGCGGGGGGCAGCACAGTGACTGTTTACAGGCAGCA
>JBAJHX010000115.1:2496531-2507002 GCA_037176925.1 Amniataba percoides
TCACCATGTGCTGCAGAGCTCGCTGCAGTCCCGCGCGCGGCCGCGGGGGGCAGCACAGTGACTGTTTACAGGCAGCAGCAGCAGCTGGCAGCAGCACGAGCTGTTAGCTGGTCGCGTGGAGTTGGAGCGGAGGTCGCTGCCGCAGTTTGTTAAAAAGAGAAAAAGTTTGAGAAACTCTCCGGTGAACCGACCCAGCTCGCGTCCTTCACACGGTGACCGACGGCGGACCGGGAGCCGATCAGCGGCTGATATGAAAGTATCGATCAGGGCGGACAGACACGGCGTTTAGCTCGGGCTCGCGGACTTCTGCACGCTCGCTGCTAGCTAGCTAGCTAACGGTTAGCTTGAAGCTACTCGGGCTAGCTAGCTTCGCCCGAAAAAAAGTTGTTTACCTGAAAGTTGTGGATGCGGTCTCCCCCCCTCCCCGAGATTTCCTCCGACAGCGCCGGGACCAGACATCCACGCTGGATTTAACGCCGCCCGCTGCTGGGAAACTCGCGGGATGTCCACAGAGGTCGACTCCGGTTTGACAGCGGCCAGCTCCGGCGGCAGCAAGCCCGAGACGGCGCACCTGCAGCGGGGAGAGCCGAGCGAGCAGCCGCGGGACCCGGAGGCGGCCAAGAAGTGCAAAGAAAACGACAAAGAAAATGACCAAAACAGCAACAGCAGCAGTAATGGAGGAGGAGGAGGAGGAGGTGGAGGTGCGGACCCGGCTGTGGAGGCGGTGAAGAGGAAAGTTGTCGAGGCTCCTCCGCCGAAAGTGAACCCCTGGACGAAGAGGACCACCGGCAGAGTGCCGAGCAGCAACTCCATCAACGCCCAGGACAGAGCAGGTGAGCCCGGCTTCACTTCTCCTCACAGCCGCTGAGCAGAAACACCTCCGGAGCTTCAGTTTGACAGCTCCACTTTGTCCCCCCCCCGCACACAGTTAAAACACACACACACACACTTCAATCACAGCTCATTTTAGAGGGGTTTGTGTTTATTTTTAATGGGTTGTGCTTTAAGTTTAATGTCACGGGAGGAAAAGGTGTTTATGGGGGTTTATTTCTCCCCATCCCCCCCTCCTGTCCCCTCCAACACACACATCTGCTCCGGAGCACCACGTGTTGATCGCCTGCTAACCTCCCTCTGCCTCTTTTCTTTCCTCTCTCTCTCTTCACTTTTACATCCACGGCAGCACACAACGCTGGTTAAACGCGCAGCAATGATAAAGACGAGCTGGGGGTGTTGTGGTGGGGGTAAATCAGAGGATTTGCCCTGTCTGGGGGGGTGAAAAGCAGGCAAAGGCAGCCAGGCTAGCTCCTGCTGCTGCTGCTGGAAAGACACGTTTTGCATGTCCAATGGCCTTTCTGCCTGCAGGTCCTCCCACCAGCCTGCTCTGCACTGACAGGACTGCAAGTATGTGGGCAAGGTGGCTGCACAGGTGGAAAAATAAGTTCAGGCTCGATACTAATGCGTATATTTGAGTCTAGTTGTCTTTTAGATCAAGCCAAGAACTGGAGGGTGCTGTTAAAATGCCCTCCTGAGGTGTCAAAATCCACATTTTTACATTCAGGATGATCTTACAAGACAGAAAACAAGCCGCTAAGTATTAAAAACAGCAATGAGCAGATGTAAGGGAGCCTTTACTCAAGTAAAAATACTAATATGCACCATAATAAAACTTCGGGAAGTCAGAGTATGAAAGTATAATCAGGAAAGTGTACTAAAAGTATTAAAAGTAAAAGTCCTGCATTGTAAGTCTTACTAAAGTAAAATATGTTTTGAATAAAACGGTAGTGTCTGAAGTAAAACACCCCTCAGAAGTGTGAAAATCCACATTTTTACATTCAGGATGATCTTTTAAGACAGAAAATGACACACGGAGTGTAAAAACCAGCAATGAATAAGTAAAAATACCACAATCTGGGAAGTCAAAGTATGAAAGTATAATCAGGAAAATGTACTCGAAGCATTAAAAGTCCTGTGTTGGAAGGGTTACACATATTGAAAGTAAAACTATGAAAGCACAATCAGGAAAATGTGTTGAAAGTAAAACTACTCTGCAGGAAATTGTCCCTCAGAAAAATCCACATTTTTATATTCAGGATCATCTTTTAAGACAGAAAACAAGCTGCTGGGTATAAAAACCAGCAATGAACAGAGGTGGAGAAAATACTCAGAAACTTAAGTAAGTAAACAAGTAAAAGTACTATTTCTACTCTGTAAAAATACTGTCTCAAGTAAAGCAGTATAGTATGGTAGTATGGCAGTATAATTAAGAAAATACATTAAAAGTAAAAGTACGCTCTGTTCCCAGAAGTGTGGAAATCCACATTTTTACATTCAGAATGATTTTTATAGAGAAAACAAAGTAGAGAATATTAAAATAAACAGTGACAGTAATGAAAAGAGGTATTTAGATGCTTTACTGAAATGTACAAATATTACACTGTACAAATACTCTGCCACAAGTAAAAGTCCTGTGTTTGAAGTATTTCTAAAGTGAAATTATGTTAATATAATCAGGAAAATGTACTAAAAGTATGTTTAGAGCATGTTTAGAATCTGAGGATTATTTTTCTGAGTCTAAATGTGTTAGAATAATAAGAAATACCTTCAGCGCCATCAAATATCTTGTTGAATTAAATATTATAAAGCAGAGGAAAACAATAAATGCTGTTTTCTGCTGAATAAATAACTGAAACGGCGGGTTTCAGTACTATCAAAACAGGCCACAGTTTGGATATTTAAAGTCCTCATTAGAGTAGGATTTTATCAAGAACAAGATAAAAAAGGAGCTGTTTAATGTCCGATGACATCACAGTGAGGTCATCAGGGTTGTCCTTGTTTTAACTTTACCTTTATAACGCAAAAATCGAAGAGGCGGCGTCGCAAACTTGTGCATGTTTATCAGGCAGGGAGGGTCTAATGGAAGACACTGTTGCATTCTGGGAAATGTAGGATTCATTGTTTTGTGTTGGTGACTCATCGAAAGGTGATAAGTCAGAATATCTGCACCTCTCCTGCTTCGATTTAAACTTTTCTTTTTTTTTTTATTAAACCTTTATCTTATAGTCTTTTAAAACTTTATGTGATTTTAATATTAAATTGGTGGAGTATTTCTTTGATAACTGATTCAGAGTTATCAAACTGGGGCTGATTTACTTTGTTTATTTGATCAGCCAGCTGATTAATCGGTGAATCATGTCAGTGCTAGTTTAAATGTTGACAGGAACCAATTGGCTCAATTCACATGTAGGAATTTATTATTGATCAGGCCACTGATTATCTGTTGTGGTGACGTTTATTTTGTAATACGTGCGACTCAGGAACAAAACAGTGGGCTGAATTTCCAGCGGCGAATGTGTGTCATGAGCAGGGCAGAGAGAGGGGAGAGAGCTATATTTGAAGCGTTGGACTCAGGCATCGTTTTACAGCGTTACTGTACAAGCGGCTGCAGGCTCAGTCGGGCATACACCCATTCATGTGGAGGCCTCGGCCCCGAGTCTCTTATCAACCCGACCATCCTCTGCACAGCGATAGGCACTGTCAGGCTGCAGCGGGCCACTCCCAGCCTGCCGCCGCCTGCACAGACGCAGCCGCATACCGCCGCCGGCTGCACACCCTCAACTACTTCAGTTGCTAAATCCCGTGGAGGGGGAAGAAGCAGAGGGAGGGGGGTGATATTTATTCATTCTGCACTTGACAGAAATTCCCCAGAGCCATGCAAGAGTAGATGACTTTTTAACTCGGGCGTTGAGCAAACGTTTGAGGCCTGGTGTTTCCTAAATCTCTTAGAGAGGGTCTGTCCTGTCCAGTGTGATGATGTCCCTTTCACTTATTGATTTTGTGTCTGCAGATCAGCAAAACGCTCTGAAAGTCGTCCGTGCCAGCAAGCCCAGAACGAGAAAATCCAGCAAGGTAAATTTTTTTTTCTTTATCCACGTTTTTAAAGCTTCACAAGTCCCTCTGTTGAAATATCTCACAAACATGAGCTGTCCAAATACTACAAATGTCATCTCGATAATTAACCCAACTAATTATAGGTCCTTAAGTGGTGGTTGTGTTCGAAAATAAAGCGACACGTTTGTCTCTTTTGAGGCGAGGTCATCTCTGGATCACGTGTTCGCGTTTCGCTGCTTCAGCTCCTGCCAGGTAGAGACGCGCACGATGGGAAATCAACATCTGCCCCGAGCCAAATGTTAGCAGCTTTAAGCCGCTGACGGCCTGTTTTGTTTGCCTTTCTAACAAGTTTTTCCACTGCAGTAGTTTAAATTAAAGTTGGACAGGCACCAGATAGTAGAATAGAAAAAAAAAAAAAAGTAAAATGTCAGAATTTAAATTAACTCGGCTCGTAAACGTTCGCCAACTGAGAAAAGGTCAGCGACGCTTCAAGATGAACCAAATATTCTTAGTTCAACTATTGAACACTGGAGTCTAATTCACGGTCAGCCAGAAAGTCTGTTGTATGAATTTTCTAAATTATGTTGTTAAAGGTGTTAAAGCAGCACTATGGAGAATTTTAAAATGATTTTTTATTGTTATTATATATTTAAAATCTGCAGAAATTCACCAGCAAAGAGACAAAGTCTGCCAGCTTTTTAAACAAGTTATGTTATTTGTCAGATATAATCTTACTGAATAAAGAACAAAAGAAATGATGTCAACTATATTAGTAACTTTGAATTCTAAGTAAGATAATAAAATAGTTCATGTAAACCATACTGGATTAAAATGTGTAAACAAATCATCCTTGCAAATGTTTGTTGTGGATTCCTTCCTGATGAAACATTAGCAAAGATCATTTTACATGAAAACACTTAACACATCCACAGCACTTACTCAAAGACACACACAGGTGGTGTGTTTCAGTAACACTGAAAACAAACAGAAGTTTTGTATTCACCTTTAATTCTTTGCAAACCAAACCCCATCAACACGCAGATTCACACCAAACAGCAAAATCTAAAGTGTTAACACATGCTGGTGCTGTTTCTGTGCATCAGCAGTGACTCTAAATGCAGAAGTGAAGCAGGGTCTTTATTTTCAGACCAGCTCCTCCAAATTTAGTTGAACTTTTTATGGCCAGAAATTAAAGATGAGACTTTCTTATTAAGGATCAGACTTCAGGAGGTTGTCTCTAACACTTTCTTGCATTATCTTTTACTAACAGATAATGAAAATTTTGTTTTTTCTTAAGTATTTTCAGTGAAGCACCTTGTTTTTTTTTTATTACAGAGGGACAAAAAGTTTTCGGTCAGTACACATGCATCAGTGAGATCTGTTTTAAAAGCTTCAGTGCCCTGAAGGGTAAATTTAGCTTTGTCCCATCACTATTTTAACAAAAAAACACGGCCTTTGGGGCGATACACCTGAAGTAGAACGACTGATTTTTTGACTGTTTTTCTGCCCACCTTCCCTCTCAGCTCGGACTGAACCTGTAACCCTCCTCAGTTTGACCTTGATCTCATATCAGACTGTCCAAATTTACAACATTCACGCCGGTGGAAAGTGACTCTGGGTCTGTTTATCGTTGTTGTTTGCAGTTTCCCCACAGACGGAGCACTGACCTCCTTTTCCTCACCCCGCTGGTTTCTACCAGAAACGGCACAGAGACTCTACCTGAGCACCTCAGCGTTAAAATAATCGAACATTAAGAGTCCACAGGTGAACGGGGGTCAACCTGTGAAAGCTGATGTGATCACATGTTGTTAAAAGTCTTTTTCTCTCTCATTTTTACAGTCAAGTGACTTCAGTGATATCACAAACTGGCCCACGCCTGGCGAACTGGCCAAAGAGGTACGACGTGTCTGTGTGTTTGTGTGTGTGTCACGTTAGTTAAATCAAACAACGTGTTTTCTGTTCCTTTTCTGAGCAGGCTGGTTGGATTAGAGAAGAGTTTTTCTGATTTCTGCTCACTAGATGGAGCACTAAAAACACCAAGAAATGTTCTCACTCCTCAATGATGCAGCATTTCTCAGCCCAATCTCTCTAAAAAAAAAAAAAAAAAACAGAAACGCTCAGTTTCAACTTTAATTTGTTCTTCAAGTTGTAAAAAGGCATTTCAGGAAAGAAAATGTGTGTCCTGTGTTTATTTATACTTTACAAACTTCCTGTGTGTCTATATGCTCTACATGTGTGCTCTACAGCGCTGGAAGGATATTTTCTTTTCTCTAATGTTAAAAAACAAATGACCAAAAACAAATAGTTTTCTTACTCTTGTTCAGGTCTGCGTAAAACTACAGTGAAAATCTTGTTGTGTTTCTTTAAAATTTTGACAGTCAATAGTCACTAGAGCTTCATTTTTAGGGAATTGTGAGCCCCTGAAAATGAAGCTGAAATGACGAAAGTTGTGAGTAATTTAACTGTAAAAGGGTTTTGAGTAATAATGGGGGGAAAACCCAAACCAAACAAAGTAGTTAGATAATATAGAATAATATTTTTCTTGTGATTTATAAACCCTTGGGGTGGAAAACTTCTACATGGGAGGAATAGTTCTCCTGGAGTTTATGATTTGATTCAGATTCATCGCTAAAGTCTTACAATCACTTAATGTTTCTGAAATGTTTTTAAAATCTCCTCAGCGTCTCCTCCGGTGGAGCCTTTTGCTGATTCAGAAGCAGAGTTGAAATTTTGTGGTTTTAACCGTCATTTTCTTTGACAAGATCCAGAGTTGAAACTGAGTCAGAGCGAAACACCTACAGTTAGAGTGAACTCAGATGTATATCGATCTTTGTTTACCTGTCCAGGTAAGGGTGAAGTGTTGCATCAAGAACCTGAAGCCAAATGAAAATGGGATTTTTACAAAAGAAGAGGCAGATACGACCAAATTTAAAACTGAAAAAGTCTAAGAACAGAAAGACCACGTGACATTTTATCATCCATTAAAAGTTTATTTTAAAAGCTGCTCTCTTCATCTCCCAGCAGCAACAAAATGTCCTCAACAACAACGGAAAGAAGCCTCCATCCTCGCGCAGAGAGAAGGAGAAGAGGAAGGAGCGAGCGGAGAGAAAATCGGAGAGCAGCCACGACGGCGGCGAGAGCAAAGAGAACCAGGAGGCTCAGCCGGACCCGCTGGGAGAGCTGCCCAAAGACGGAGAGTCCAAGGCCGGACAGGACGCCAAGAGCGGAGACCTGAAGAAGAGAGGAGGCGGAGGTGAGGGGCTCTTCTGAGCGAGAGACGCATGATGACCAGCATCCTTTTTTTAAACAGTCTGATGAGTTTGATTCATGCACATTTCCTCTGCGACCTGCTGGATGAGTCATCGCCACTTTTACTTTTGGTTTGGCCTGAATGAATGAATGTTTTTTGATCTGTGATTCCTGCGTGTGGATAACTGTACTGATCACATTTGGTGCAGTTTGGTGCATGTTCTGCTCTCATAATCAAATGTGTTGCACTTCCTCTGATTCACTCTCATCTTATAAACATGTAAACAAGAAATACCAGGCACCAATCTTTTGTGGAGGCTGATAAAAGCTGCTCTACATCAGAGCCTGAGATCATTCACAAGAGATTCACACAGGCTTTGAAAGTCTGCTGGTGTAAAAAAAAAACAAGAAGATAACTTTAGTAAGAGCTACAGAACAAAATATGTATTTAAACATGTTAATTTAAAAAGTAAATCTGCATTTGGATTTCTATGAAACTATTTAGTAGCAAACAATAAGGGGAAATATGCTTCAGATTTCAGAGCACAAGTAAAGTTAAGTACATTTATTGCATATTAGTGTTGTGGAAATAGTACCTCAGGATGTTAGCTTAGCTTAGCATAAAGACTGAAAGCAGGGGGAACAGTTAGCCTTCATACTAAGGTGACAAAATCAGCCTAAATAAAGTACATTTTCTTTGACTTTTGTACATATTAAACAATAAATAACATAACGATCAGTAATGTTCAGTACACAGGCTAGCAGTTTCCCCCTGTTTCCAGTCTTTATGCTAAGCTAAGCTAAGCTAACCGTCTCTTGGGTGTAACAGCAGACAGATAAAAAGTGTAGTTTTTAAGGTGTTTGACCCCCCAACACACAAACGAGGGGGATTAATTAACTAATTCACGAGTACGTCCTGATCCTGCTGTACAGTTAGTTTCATGTTTCAGCACATTACTGTGTCAAGTTGTCAATTTGAAACTTGTCATAACTCAGCCAGCGGACTACTTTCTCATTCTCAGTGCCCCGAAAGCAAAATGATCGGCCTCTAATAAGTCAGACTTTCAAGCTCCAACACGACTCAAACTCTTTAATATTTATGTCATGTTGGGGGTTCAGTGTTTGATTACCATCATCAGTTTTAAATTACCTGTCCTTTATTATCTTTGACTTCACAGTTAAACTCAGTGAGGAGGACTTGGCATGTAGGCCATCAACTGAAAACTTCTCAAAAGTGTGGTCACCTCAGATTAAATCTATTTTAATCATAATTTCATGAATAATTTCTTGAATGTGATTTAAAAAAAACCTTTGAGTTTTATATCCTCAGTGAGTTTTTGGGACTTGCGACAGTGTGGAAGATACACAGAGGTTTAGTGGATTTTTATTTTACAGACACAGGTTGATGATTTCATTTGTTCCAAACTGAATTAAACACTTTAGGGGTGTTTTTATTCTGCATCAAAGCTCTTCAAGCTCTGTTTCCGGTGTGCAATCATCGCTAGGTAACAAACGTAAGTGGGTTTCTCTGCCGCTGGAGGAAGTGTCCCGGGACGACGGCGACAAGACGCCCGGCGGCCTCGGGCGCTCAGACGCAGAGCCCGCCATCGACTCACCTGACCCCACGTCGCCCAATCACACACTCCATAATAGCAGAGCGCATGATAGCAGCAGGAGTAAGTTTCTGTTCACGCCTTCAGTCTCTGATTTACTCCGCTCCCTCTCCTCTGACCTGTTTGCTCACCTCTTTTTCTGCTACCATCTGTCTTTTCAGCCCACAAGCTTGTTTTTTTTTTATACTAATAAGTGGAAGAATGAAAGCATGGCATTAATCTGATAACCTGTGATGCTTTTTACCTGAACAAACAAACCTCGATGATTCATTATTTTACATCAGACAGGTGACACAAAGCCTCTCAGTCCACATTATTCATCAGAGATAACACTGTTATTTCAGGAAAAGGGACTGTAAATATCATTTAGAGGAAAAAGAAGCCTTACTTTTTTGTTATTTCCATTTAAAAAACTAACCTAACTTCTTGTATCGGCACTAGAATCGATTCTCAGGAAGAGGAAGGAAGGAAGATGAGCAGTCAGATGGATTGTAGATAAAACCAATATTACTTAGTTTACTTAAAGCAAACTTCAGATAATTACAGGAACAGGAAGTCAGTGCGGCTGAGAGGTTAAGATGCGGAGCATGAACCACAAACCACAACGTAAAGTCAGATCAGGATCAGCGTATCATTCCCCATCTGTCCTTGTTTCCTCTCATTTCTCTCGTCTCATGTCAGATGCCCCAAAATATACATTTACAAATAAAAATCGTAGAAAAAGAGAGATAAATAGCTCCATTTCAGGTGTTATAATGGCTGATAAGAGCTGAAAAGTTTGCTTTTATTTACGATCTCTGTGATTATCTGACAGCTCATGTTTGTTATCTGGCATCCTCAGCTTTAGTGAAGATTAAAATACCGTAACCAGTAGTAATAATGGACAAAATTATAAAAAAAATAACAGGTAAAGCTTCCTATAATGTCACTTACTTAAATTAACTTACTAGGTTCAACTTCTAAAGGTATTTTACTTTATTAAGTTCTTGTAGTTCTTCATACAGTCTCTCTTTATCAAACTTTATCAAACTTTTATCATCTCCTCAGAAACTTTTAGGACCTACGATCTGATTTTCTCACGTTGTCGTTCGCAGGTTGGAGAAGAGAGCAGCGGGACTTTGGAGACGACACCTCCAGCGTCCGGAGTGACGGCGGGAGCGTTCGTGGGGGAATCCGAGGCCGAGGGAAAGGTCGCGGGCGCGGGAGAGGTCGTGGACGAGGTGAGGTTTTTAGTTTCACCAAAGATTTTCCACAGAGATCATGTATGAAAAATGTGCCTGATCTGAAGTTCTCTGTCTGTCGTTGCTCGGTCTGTTTTAAATTCTTCGCAGCAAAGCTCTCAGTTGAGGCTTTTAGAAATGTTTTCTCTCGCTTCCTTTCCAGAAAACAGCTCTTCTTACTCAGTTATTGTTTGTCATGTTTCATTTTTTTCCTGCTCTTTCAGGCCGTTATGAATACTCTCAGAGCTTCAGGGACTCTCAGTCGTCTGACGGCTCTGTTCAGGTCCCCTCAGAGTTCGGCACCAACATGGTTTACTACTACGACGACGGCAGCAAGGTCCAGATGTACACGGTGGATGAAAAGCTTCTTAAAGAATACATCAAACGCCAAATGTGAGTATTTGACAGCCGACTGTCTTCAGTGTTTTTCCACTGATCCGTTAATCCAAATAACATGAACCTTTTACAACAAATGTTTGATATGACATGTTAAAGTGTCTG
>JBAJHX010000115.1:2523869-2537237 GCA_037176925.1 Amniataba percoides
TATAGTCCGGTGCACCTTATATATGAAAAAAGATCGAAAATAGACCATTCATTGACAGTGTGCCTTATAATCCAGTGTGCCCTGTAGTGTGGAAAAAATGGTACCTGAAAATTGAAGTGAAGTACAGTACTTGAGTAAATGTACTTCGTTACATTACTCTGCAGCACATTTACAGCTTGTACAATCTAGCTGACGTTTTTATCTCAACATTTTTCATAAATGTAGATTAGAAGACGATGTCGGTGTTAAATGTTGTTCTGTGATGTCGACCTGGAGGTTCGTGTGTTTGACCTCTGACCTCTGTGTCTGCAGCCCCCGATGGGAGAGGAGGGAGGCCGAAGGAGACGCCACTCATCCTCGGCCGGGGATGAAGGGAGGCGTCGGCGACAAGCCTCCAACACTACCTCAAAACCCGCGCAGGCCTCCAAATCTTCCGCCGCCGCTCAGCCTGCCGCCGCCGCCGCTTCACAGAACACACCCAAAGAAAACGCCCAGAAAACAGCCGCAGCCAACCAGGGGAAGAAGAAGGCCGACGCCGGGAAGAAGGAAAGCGGCGCGCCGAGGAAATGAAGCTGCCTCCTGCAGGTGGAGCAGAGCAGAAGAGACGTGGAGCTCGGCGTTCGCTCTTTTCAGCAGCAAACTGTTTGGGTATGAAGAGAGACTGAGCGTGGTTGACTTCATTTGATTGTTTTTATCAGTGCATTTCATTTTAAAGCAGGCAGGTATAGGCAGTGACGGCTCATAACGTTTACACACACACACACACACACGAAAAAAAAAAAAACCCACACAAAAAAATGCATTCCCTGCATTTTGCCTTTTTACTCTCAGATGCCAAAAATAAAAAAAATCTCCATAATCTGTAAACAGCTCTGGTCTGTAAAGAGCTCTCAGCCTGTTGAACTGTGATTCTTAGTTTGCCAAGATAAAGAGATGCTGCAGATAGTCTCGTGTGCCTTTTTTTTTTTTTAAAGAAGAAAAAAAATCTGATTCGCCAGGAAGACGGGAGGGCGACTGTGATAATTTTTTTTTTCCCGCTCTCTCGAGTCTTCCCAGTTGATTATTCTGAGTTTGAATGGGTTTTTAAAAACTGACAACATTCGCAGGTTTTCTTCCTTTCACACATAAATATGTTTTTTTTTTTTTTTTTCCATCATGACAATCAAGTCGACAGCTGCAGTCGCAAATTTGTGAAGGACTGACCCCGAGGCTGCTCCTTAACAGATGTGCCCTGATGTTTGACTGACAGGCATCAGGGTGTTTTTTGTTTTGTTTTGTTTTTTTAATTAAAACCTGCAGAAATAATGAGAAATTTATCTGGGAAGCTTTAAGTCCCATTTTACACCCAGAGTTAGTATAATTTATTGTTTTTATTTTTCCATGTACTTGATTTGATGAAATAGTCTTAGGTAATCATTGCAGTTTTTAATGGCTTTTGCTGTTGAGTATGATAAAAGGAAACGTTTCTGCTGGAATTATGGGTGTGAGCTAGCATCATAAAACAGTATATTTTAGCTTGAAGTTCACTTCATATTATTGTTTGAGGCTTGGTGCGCTAGAGCACTTAAATCATTAACTTTCCTTTTACTATATCAGTTGACTTAAAGAGGTTTTAGCATTGTCTTTAAAGAAAAAAAATGTAAATACTATAAAAAATCATTTGCTATTCAATTATTCTTTTTGATTTTAAGAATTGATTTTCGGTAGCGTGGTTTTGAGTGTGTTTTAGGATAAAGCAATGCATGTTAATGCCATGACTCTTGAATTGTAAAATGCAAAAAACCATAAAATAACAGTTGATTGTATGAACGTGTGTTTGCGTGATCTGTTCTCTGTCTTCTTTTTACCTTTTGAAGTTTGGTGTGGAGTTGCTGCGGGCGACTTATCGAGCCTGATCAGCAGGTTTTTTTGTTCCCGACTGCAGCTGGGGGTGAAATTTATCTTCTGTCAAATGAAAAAGAAAGAGCTGTCTGATGATCTTAATCGGACCGTAAATCTAAAGCCAGATTTATAGTAAGTGCATCTGAGCTGTTATCATCTCCCAAAAGAGTAAACAAAGCAGCGAGGAGAAAGTGTTGACACAAAGTGTGCAAATAACACGCAGATAACAGCTGAATAAAAAGGGCAACAGAGGAAGTGGAGGTGTGAGTTAAAAAAAAAAACAAAGACAACTTGAAGATGTAACATGAAGTTTGTGCACAAAAAAGCAAAATAAAGAAGAAAATGACATTTTTTATAAACATGAATATTTCAGCCTTATTGTGGTCATGATTTCACAGCTTTGGTTAAAAAACGGGAGGAAAGAAACAAATCATAGCCTGAAAAAAGAAAATATTTAAATTAAAGAGTTGTTTTAGTGTAATTATAAGTTGGATTTTAACTACGGGTCCCGAGAAGGGGACAAAAATCAGCCGTTCAGTGGGCGGGTGCTGTGCTGCCTTCAGGTGTCCCTCGTAAATCTCCACTCAGAATGAGAGGTTGGTCTTTACTATGCAATTAAAGTTTGAGTGAAGCCAAACTACTGTGAGTTTTTAAAACATGTCTTAAGATGCATCTTTTATTCTTTGAAATCTAAAATATTAAATATGTATTCTCAGACCTGTTCGTCTCTCTCTTCCATTTTAAGTTATAATCTTTATAAAGTTTACCTGCTCAGTAAGCACAAAGTAATCATAAGCTGCTGCTTCTGTATTTCAACACGGGACTGACAGCTTCACATTTACATCAGGTCACTTTACCCACAACTGTTTACATATCTTCACATCTCTTTACATGATTACATTTCCAGTTATGTGTGTATATATATAAAAATCTCAAATCATAAATCTTGAGTCTTGAATCGTGAACCTTTACTCTTGAACCTTAAATATAAAATGTTGAATCTTTAATCATGAATATTGAGTCATGAATATTAAGTATCTTGAAACATGAACCTTGAATCATCAAAAAAAAAAATCAAATCATCAGTATTAAATCTTAAATCTTTATTCTTGAATACTGGCCCCTGACTTTTGAACCTTGAATCATGTTCACTGAACCTTGAATAATGTAGAATAAACTTTGAATCAGTGTTGAACCTTCAGTCCTGTGGGAGGGAGGGCGCTGGCCGTGCCTCCCTCCCCTCGCGGGTTTCCGACGGGCCGTGAAGGCAGCAGCGGGCCGGGGCGGGCAGCGCTGACAGAGCAGCAGTATGGCGGACGATGGAGACAGTTGGAGCGGAGCAGCGGACGCCAGCGGCGGGCAGGCGGCGGCGGAGGAGCCGGCGGACGGGCCGGGGCTCGGCGGGGCGCTGCTGAACCTCGGCGTGGCGGTGCTGGTGGCGGCGGCCTGCGTGGCGGCGTACCGGCGGTGGGGCCGGCGGCTCGGCGCGGACGCGGGCCGGGACGACGCGGCCTCGGCGCTGCCGAAGATGCGGAGACGCGACTTCACGCTGGAGCAGCTGCGGGACTACGACGGGCTGCACAACCCGCGCATCCTCATGGCCGTCAACATGAAGGTCTTCGACGTGACGAGCGGGAAGAAGTTTTACGGGAAAGGTGAGCGAGGCGGAGCTCCGGCAGCCCGGGAGTCTGCTGCCGCGCTCCCCGCCTGCGGTGACTTTGTCGCGGGCTGAAATTTGGGCGCAAACCGCCGCCGCGGTTAGCTTAGCTTAGCTTAGCTTAGCTAGTTTAGCTAGCCGCGCTTTGTCTGTGTTTGCCGGGACAGCTGAGCGAGGCTGCTGAACTTCACACACTCCTACAAAACTCCGCTTCGTGGTGTGTTTCTAACAAGTTTTCAGCTCAGTCTGGAGGTTTTGATGCTGTAAACGCTGATGGCTCTTTGCATGTCAGCCTGCAGCTTGTTGACAGTGAAGGGCCCCTCCAACACTGGCAGCTTTGTGCAAAGATTTTAAACATAAACTATATTAATATCTCCATACTTACTCATGCAAAACCAGCTTTGATGCAAATATATTTGCTTCTTTTGCACTTGGGTGTCACTGAAAGCTCTGCAGCGCAAAAATAAACTCTAAAAGAAGAAGCAGAAGAACAATAACAACAGTTTGTGCTGTCAGAAAACATGCTTCAGGTGTGTGTCTGCAGGCTGTCTTGCTCCTGCAGCTTGTTGACTGTAAATGGCCCCAACATGCACCAACACCAAACTATTGCAAAAATGTTTTAATCGTAAATAATATTGACATCTTTGATATTTACTGACGCAAAGCCAACTTTAATGCAAAAAACATGAGGGGCTGTTTTGCACCACAGGTCATTTAGAGCTGTTTTCTGCAGATATGAACTATAAAATAACAATAATAAGGTTAATATTAATGTCCTGACATGCATTTGATTCATGCACCTTCATGTGTGAGCGCCAGGCTGTCCGGCTCCTCCTCATTTTTCTCTTCTCTCCGGCTGACTCACCCATCAACTGTGTAATAAACTATTATTATTATTGAAACATGCTCCCGGCAGGATCAGGTGTCACGTCTGCTGATACGAAACACCGACACAAGTTTCTGGATGCGCCCGGCTCAAAGACATCTCGACACACAGATTCAGAGCCACACGGGAAGTTTCTGCTGCTGAAACTGTCCGAAACACATTTCAGTGCACAGAACAGTGATTTAAGACTTTTTCTGGTCATTAACAGAAGCATTCAGATCCTTTACTGAAGTAAAAGTACGATTACGAGAGTGTAAAAGTACTTTGTCATACGCATTGTTAGTTAATGTCACTTAAGTATATAAGTGTTGAAAGTGAAAGCGACTGCAGTAAACTGTCCGTGACTAATTAGACACTTCTTCCTTATCATTATTATAAAAGCAGGATTTTACTGTCAGAGTTGGTTTAAGGTGGAGCTGATTCTTTTCTTAATTAATCCATCGATTGATTGACTGATTGATCGGTTTGTAAAAAGAGCCCAAAGTGACACCAAACCTCAACGTTTTTAAAATATATTTAAAATTATTTGAATCCTTCAAAGGAAAAGCAGCAAATCTTCGTATTTGACTTCAACAATCATCAGAGCAGGAGATTAGCAGATGATTTTCTGTCGCTGAACTAATCGTTTGAGCTGAACTTGTGTTTAATTTTCTAACAAAGCATCAGATTTTATTTGCGTTTATACAAATAAATCTTCATGTGTAAGGTAACTGAAGCGGTGAGTAAATTAATTAGATTAGTTTAGCTTCTGTAAGAAAGTGAAAGCGTTTTCAGCCTTTTTCTGTTTCGTGTCCTTGTGAATAGGATGTTGGAGGGTTTCACTGCTGCTCAGAGGAGATAAGCAGCTTGAACTCGAGTGTTTTTTTTTATCGTTTTGAGCTGAAGGTGAATCCAAAATGATCATTTTTGCTGCCTCGCTGGCAGGTCAGAGGAGCCGGTCACCTTCAGCCGACGTTCAGGTGTTTTCACACTCAGATCTTCCTCCTCTTCTGTTGTGAGTTTCACGATATTGAAATAAGCCCAATACGTTTCTAATAATAGACGTCAAAATAAAAGCCTCGGTCTGGTGTTACTCAGGTTTTCTGTGAAGTCGGATTAGCAGCTTTATCTGTGAAAATGCTCGTAGTTATGCAAGGTAGCAGCACATCTAATCTGTGAGGTGATAAGACGTCTCTGCTTCGCGGTGGCTCCGTCACCGAGTGGGTTTTTTTTTTTTTTTTTTTCATCTTTCTGTTGCACAACGAGAAGAAACGAACGTGCGGGCCGGCAGAGTTTTCACACGCTGGTCAGATGATGTTCGCCTGCAACGCGCCGACAGTTCAACCTTCAGGAGACGCTCGGGGCGATGTCGTCAAACTGTCTCATCTATATCCAGATTTTCTTCGTAAAATGAGCCTGATGATGAGATTTCTGAGAACATTTGAACACAGTCTCCTTTTTTAATAACCTCTACTAATGCAGGAGTGAAATTACAAAATCATGCAGACAGTATTCGTTTTAATTCATTTCATAACAAGACGCGACACAAACAGATATCACAGTGTTTCTGGGTGAACGTCTCATTATTGATCTTTATGGATTTACTAATCAAACTTTATCTCCCCAATGCAAACTGACAGGAGACGCTGTGTTTAAGACGACATGTCTGATCTATTTCTCTCTTAACAATGTGACAAAGTTTTAGCAAAAGCACATTTTAATCTAAAAAAACAATAAGAAAATAGATAAATCAGCCTGCGTATCTGCTGGTTTTAGATTTAACTGCAGTAACGTGTGTTTATCCAGCGATAAAAAGCATCAAAAACAACGTCCAGAACAAAAATATGAAAGATATGAGCGGTGATTAGTTTGATTTGTTCTTAAAGTTGTGCATTTATCTTCAAAATATGTTTTGTATTTGTATTTCGTTAGAATGATGTCTGTATCTGCATCAAGTTTACTGTTCAACAGGCTTTTTAAAGAAACAATCAGCAGAGATGTGGATTTATTTCATTAATGAGCAGGTTGAAGAGTTTGTTCAGAAGTTTTTCTATTTCTATTCTGCAGATATCAGTTGTATTTGTTCATTTCACTGCTTCGATCACTCATTTGATCAGAAAGTAGTGAAATATGTGCGTCTTTATTTCAAACAGCTGAAGTTAATGTCTTCAAATTGCTTGTTTTATTGAGTCGTCAGTCCAGAATCCACAGAGTCTCAGTTTACTCTGAAATGTGACAAAGAAAAGCAGCCAGGGAACAAATCTCTGCCTCCGCTGGATTAAAGTTTTAGGAGCCTGAAAAAGGAAACAACAAACGGCCACGTGAGAGCAGCAGGAAGCAGCGAACGTCTGAAACAAACAGTCGATCTCAGACAGACGCAGTCGCTTTAATTTTCAGCGAGCCGATCGATCGATGGGCCGATCGCTGAAGCTCCGACTGAACTTTATCGCCGCTTTGAGACGGGGCTGCAGACAGCATCGCATTTCGTAACGCGGCCACACTAATGCATCCTCCAGCTCCGATAACAACAACATCATCTTCATCATGAATCCTGCTCAGTCACTCTCAACACAGAAACCTTTGTGAACTCACTGTATCTGCGATGCGTTCAGGGACCTTTTAATGTGAAGCAGCAGCCGTCACATGACGCCGGAGGTTTACTTGTTGCTCGACTAGAAATGCTTTCATGCTTTTTTTTTTTCCCAATAATATTTTACTTTTTTTTTTTTAATGAACAACAGAAAAAGACCAAAAAGATCAACACACATCATGTACATTATTGTTTGCACTGGAAGAAATTTAACAGCCTGCAGTTTATTTATGGAGATTAGATGATGACTAAGATGATCAGGAGGAGCTGCCTTATATTACAAAAGATGTTTTGTGGTTTTTATTCACATTTTTATTCAATAAATGAGTGTAAAACCTTAAAGCACAGAAACAGGAGTAAGATCTTCCCTAAAATCACCGTCAGGCTCACTCAGATTTACATTTTTAGCACATAAAGTCAGAATATTTGTGAACCTGTGTGATCTTAAAGTAAGAAATTGCTGACTTCTTTTTTTTGTGTTTCTTCCTCAGACGGTCCTTACGGCATTTTCGCGGGTCGGGATGCTTCGAGAGGCCTGGCCACCTTCTGCCTGGAGAAAGACGCCCTGAGGGACGAGTACGACGACTTGTCGGACCTCAACGCTGTACAGATGGAGAGTGTGAGGGAGTGGGAGATGCAGTTCATGGGTACGTTTGTTTTTCGAGTGTCCGTTCGGCTCAGATTTCCACCGCGTTCGACGCTTTTCCCCGCGGCGCTGCTGCAGGTTTGGTCGGGTCAAACTGAGGAGTCACAAGACAGCTCGTGAACTTTAAAATGCATCAACGACTTTTGTTTTTTCCCTTTTTACAGTTTGAACAGCGTGATTTTTATTATTGAATTAAGAACAACAGATTCACTCTGTGAGTTCAAAAGAAATCTGCCTCTGCTTCAAAAGAAATTCATGTGTCTCTTTTGCACAAATTAGAAAGACAAAACAGAAGATGCAATAAATCTGAAGATAAAAGTCAGAGCAGCACTTTAACACAGGGGACAATAAGGAAAGAAAACCAGATAAGTCAAGTTTTTATTGATCCTCAGAAGAAATTCAGCACAAAGTCAGAAGAAATATAAATATGAAGGATTAAAAAAGTATTTAAGATGAAAGTAATGAAAGAAATAAACAGAATAACAAGAGAAGTTAAAGTTGTTGGAGGAGAAAACATCAGATTCAGAAGCACAATTCTGTTATTGATTATAAATTGAAAATAAAAACATATTGACTGTTGGCAAAGAGAAACGCATTTCGAAAAAACATCTGGAAAAAGTTTCAAGAGGCAGATTGAATCCAGATTGTGAGAAGTGAATCAAGTATAAAGTTTTTTATGATGCAGTTTAAAGCGAAAAACATTTATAGATTATTGGACCGACAGAAAATTAATCAGCTACTGTTCTGATCATTGATTGATTCATTGATTAATCTTTTTTTTTTTTTTTTTTAAAGAAAAACTGCCAACTGTTTCTTTCTGATGCTTTTCATCACCACAAAGATATCTGAGTAATCTGATGATGAAGACTTTTTCAGACAACAAAACTCAAAGTTATAAAAACAGAAAATCAAGTGCAGGAGATTTTGATGAGTCATCTTTCCTGCAAAAAGCCAAATGTCTCAGGTGCAGCTTCTCTTTTCTGAGGATTTGCTGCCTTTTTTTAACATTGGTCAGGTAAAAGAAGAAATTCAGAAATGTCACCTCACCGTGCTTGATTTTCTTTATTTACCTGATATTTTATTGATCGTTTCATGAAAGATGTTGCATCACATGACAAGATGTTCCAGAAAATGTTCACATCAGAAAACATGAAGAGTTTTCAGCTCTTTTTTAAAAAAAAAAAGAAACTTGTGAAACGTGCAGCTGAATTAAACTTTGGAGCGAACTCGGGACAGACGTGCAATAAACCAAACTAAAAATATCTCCTGCCGCCACATCTGCTGATGAGCAGTTACAACAGGAAGCTCAGAAACTGGAAGGAAACCAAACTTATCAGATATGTTTGTCAAATTATTCTCAGCTGAAAGTGTGAAAAAACAGTTTTACAGGCTGTAGTTTGAGTCTAATTTTGGCCTCGTCAGCTGTTTATGTGCTTAAATAAAACGTCTCGGTCTGATTCTGACGACCCTTAAAGCCGAACGGCGGCTTTGTGATTAAATCGTGTAAGACGATGTCAGTAAATTACTCGCAGCACGCTGCTGCTCTCAGTCCAAAAAGCTGCTCGGTTCAGACAGTGAGGACGAGCTGCAGAGATAAAAACAAATCAGTCGATAGATCAGAAAATAAATTAATAGTTTGAGTTATTATAAAACAAAAATACCTCCATGTAAAAGTTTTCTGGTTTTTTTATACAATTAAAAACTAAATTGGGATTTAAACTGTTTTTTCATGAAAAAAAATATTGATTAATAATTTCTTGATTAATTGTCAGTTGTTTTGCAATAAATGGTCCAAAATCCCCAAATTTCAAGTTCAAAAGCAGCTAAATGTACTCGAATGATCGTCACATAGTTCAGATATTTGCAATGATTCTCTGTCAGATTAATGTCTGATTAATCGTTTGATGGTTTCTGATCTGAAGTTGTTTCTGACGTTCAAAGTTTCAGTTATTTCATCCATAAAAACAGAATTACAGTTCTTCCATCGACGCTGACACGAGAAATAAATATCCACGAAATAAAACGATTAATGAAAAACTAAATTCAGTTTGCACTCTTGTTGAAACTCAAAGATGATTTGCCTTTAATTGACGTTTTTGCTCGAAAAGTGACTCAAATCATCGAGTCACAGTCACACTTTAAAAAAAAAACAAAAAACCTTTATGTGGTTGTTTCTCACATCCCCTTTTTTTACATCCAGAAATATTTCAACATCGGTCACCGCTTCCTGTACGAGGGGTTACGGTATATAAACAAATCATTCAAAAAGAAGAGGACTGAAAATAACCAACATTTCAAAATAAAACTAAACAGTACACATTTATCATTCGTGTTATTCACTCTAAAAGTAGATTAACTTTACAGAAATCATTTTAGATCACTGGCCCATCCGTCTTTCTGTAGATTCCCACTTTTTTTTAATTTCTTTTTTAACTCGAGTCTTTGCCGACGTCTTCCAGAAAAATACGATTACGTCGGGAGGTTGCTGAAGCCCGGAGACGAGCCGTCGGAGTACACGGACGAGGAGGACATCAAGGACCACCTGAAGCACGACTGAGCGGCTGCACCAACACCGACCAAAGCCAGGAGCCCCGAACGGCTGCGACAGACCGCCCCCGGCCCCCCCAGACCTCCTCTTCATCATCATCATCATCATCACCTCCTTTAAAGACGATTGGAAACCTGTTTGAAAACACCTCTGGGGGAGGGAGAGTCAGCGGGGTTTTCTTTTACACGTATTTGAAATTACAAGAAAAACACCCCCAAAAATATTTTAAAAAAGTGCCGGGCGGCGGTCGGCCCGAGGTAGAAACTCGTCGGTCAGAGATGATCGGCGTCGGGGCGGGGGAACGGATTTCTCTCTCTTCTTTAGTCACATCGAAACTGCTTCAGCTTCGGACAGCTCATCAATCAAATCATTTCTGTTTTTGTTTTTATTTTTTATTTGTTTGAACCCCCCCCCCACTTCCCTCCCTCCCTTCGTTGAGAGGTGCCGTGCAAACTTGGTGGGGCGTCGCATTTTTTTCCTGTTGTGTTTTGTAGTGTATGCACTACTAGTTTTCTTTGTTTGTCACCATGTGATTGTATTTGTTTGTAGCATTAGAGGGAGGGAGAGCGGGAGGGAAGGTTTCTTTTTTTTTTTTTTTTCTTTTGGGTTGGGGGGGTTTTAAAGGTCCTTGCCATTCGAATCACATCAGACGGACTGAATCACTGATCGGGAATACAAAGGGAAGGTGATGAAGGCAGTCCTAATCAATCGACTCAATTGTTTACATGCCTCACAAGCCAGCTGCAAGTCTGTAGATCCCCCTGAAAAATGGTCCAAGTATTAATTGTGCCTTATTTTGTTCGTTGTGTCAGTCCTGACCGTTCTAACAGAGGAGGCGAGCGGAGGGATGGAGGTGTCGTTTTTTCTCCCAGACTCGGTCCCCCCAGACTTTAACGAAAGGCAAACGTCGTGTCAGTCGTCCACGCACAGACTGTAAGATTTCCCCACTTCACAAACTGTAAATAGACCGTATGAATTACTCAGTGTTACTGCCATATTTATGTAGTTGATGAACTCCATATATGTATAATGCTATGTCGTATTGGCCAAAAAAACCCCATGTTTTTTTTTTTGTTTGTTTGTTTTTGTTTCTTTTCGGTTATTTTCTTTTTAAACGTGGGTGAATTTCCAAAAAAAACAACAACAACTACAAAAAAAGGAGTGTTGCGAAGTGCTGCAGGGCGGGACCGGGAGCTGTTTTCTTGCAATTTATTTTTTTTTCGGAGACGTTGCTTATCTGTAAATATATCTATCATTTTATTAAAGCATGTGCAACAACAACAGAAGTGAGCTATGCCGAAATTCCCACCACGTCATGTATTTAAATGTTGGGTGTGTGTGTGTGCGTGTCTGCGTGACAGAGGCAGGAAGGGATTTGTTCATGCATAATAAATCGATTTGGTTAATAATTGAAGACGTCTGGAATTTATTTGCTTTTCGAGGCGGGTGAGTGGATCGCTACCAGGAAAATCTTTTATAGTTCATTAAGACGTTTTAACAGTAAGCGTCTTTGTTTCGGGTTGTTTGCGAGGAAAACAAACACTGACGCAGCAGGAGTTTAATATTTGAGGAGCACAAAGTCACTCAGATGGATTTTTATGGATCGTTAGGAGCGTTTAAAAGCAAAACTTTTAAATGATACGCGATGTTTTATGATAAATTTGTACATCAGGGAGTGAAGTGAGTTGAAAGTGAGATGAAGTTTTTCTTCTCTTCATCATCTGTGTAAAAAAAAAAAAAAAAATCTGGAACAAAATGTTCAACGAGCTTCACGGCAAACGTGTGTGTGAACGTTTATTAACTCCAGATGTCGAGAAACACACAAAAAAAAGAAAAGGGGAAGAAGAAAACAAAAAGTGAAGACAAGGAGAGAAGTTTTTATTTAGTGGAAAGTTTATATATATATATATATATAAAAGAGTAAATAATTTGTGTTTATGGGACTTAAATCATTAAACAGAGAAAAACACTTGCATATAAATTAGGAAAATGAGAATCCAAATAATTTGAAAATCAACAATAATAAATAAAAAGATTTAATATATAAAATACATAATAAAGTCATTGATACTGAATGAAAATGGAAATTGAAAAACTAAAAATGTAAAGTGTGTATATAAGCATGTAGGGAAAGAAATGATAAAGAAAGTACAAACAAAATAAAAAGCAGCAATACCTCATAACTGCACTTAATAGTAATCAAGTAAATGTACTTAGTTACATTCCACCACTGATCTTAACTTTTAATAACGCATCGATATATTTATTGATTATAGTCAACCTGAAACTAAAGTTATCGAACAGATGTAATAAAATAAAAACTGAATACTGAAGAATAAAAGTATTTGAGTAAAAGTTACACTCCACAGCTGATCTTTAATAATACACCAAAATCTATATATTGATCATATTTTGTTTTATTTTTTTTGACAATTCAGTGTAATTTGACTTATTAAATGAATGTAGTGGAGTAAAAAGTTCAACATGTCCCTCTGAACTGTAAAGGAGCAGAGAAACTGGAAATACTCATTGCATGTATTTCAAATTTAAGTAGAATACTTGAGTAAATGTACTCAGTTACCTTCCATACATTGATATTTTGTTAAATGTAATCTTAAAGTGCAAAGTAACTTAAATAAATGTTGTGGAGTATAAAATGTCCCTCTGAACTATAATATAGTAGGGAAATTAGAAATACTCACTGGAAGTACTTTGAATTTGTATTTAAGTAAAGTATTTCAGTAAATGTACTTAGTTACTTTACATAATTTAATGTTTTAAATTAATGTAGTGGAGTAAAAAGTACAGCATGGCCCTCTGAGCTGTAATGGAGTAGAAATACTGATTGGAAATACTTCAAATTTGTATTCAAGAACAGTATTTGAGTAAAAGTACTAACCTGCATATCAATATATTTATTGATTGATTGATTTTGTGTCCTGAATCTGAAGGTTTAAATGAATGTAGTGGAGTAAAAAGTCCCTCTGAGCTGTAATGGAGTAAATATGTAAAGTATCAGTACTTTAAATCAGAGTGCAGAACAGGCCTGAGTGCAGTTTGTTGGTGTTCATGTTCATTCATGTGGAGTTTGGGGGGTCAAAACACTAAAAATAACCTGCAGCTCATCTGCGGCTCAACAGCGCCCCCACATGCTGCTGCGGATGATCCCGGTACTGCACCC